>JASTWP010002855.1:0-35444 GCA_030770255.1 Temnothorax ravouxi
TCTCGAAGTTATGGCGTTTCCAATCGAAATCGTGCTGCGGATCTTGTTGCCACCAGCAAAGATCCGGGCTTTCAAAATCGCATTTTGTCGGTGCGGATGCACTCGCGTCTTACCATAGATTATCACAAAAGACGTTGCATTAACACGAATAAAACTTGTGGCATTGTCGTGCAAAGAAGAAAAAAAATTGAAGTTGAAATAAAAATGAAATTAATAAAATGAAATTTTTAATTAAAGGTGGAGCAGGGAAAGGAAAAGGCTGAAAAGGAAGAAAAAGAAGAAAAGCAGTTATATGTATAAGTCATGCAGTTATGTAAAAATAAATATACAAAACAATTTCCGTCGCCAGCAAATAATTCAAAATAAGTCGTTTTATTTTCGACCCAACTGGCCAATTGACACAAGATTGCCCTATGTATATATATATATATATTGCAAATTGAGCAAGCGTCAATTTTTGTCACAAAATGTATGTAACTTGATTACAGACATCATAGTGCAATTGTTAAGCGAGCAAAGCAGTAATAACGAAATAAAATTAGTTTTCTATTGCGGAGTACTTCGACAATAAGGAATCGTTCCATTCCATTGGCGTCCGTCGCAAAAAATTTCAGCGCTGCCGATCAGGGAGTAACCAGGTTCGCAAAAGAACATTAGTATTGCACCATTAAATTTCTGTGCCATAATTAGGTGATCCGGCGCAGGCGTTGAGGGGCATCCCGTGTCTAACGATAAGTGTTAAAAAGATAAATCAAAACTATAATATGCAGGTTATCCTATTTAAAAGTTTAATAAATGTCGCACTTAAAATATTCGCTTTGTTTGTCCCATCGATAATTCCTTCCCGCATTAAATTCGAGATTAAAAATCTGATTAATGTATTGACAGCGCGAGCCATTTTGTACTTTTCCATTATCGCACGCGTTGCTTTACGCACGCATTTTATTTTAACATATTCTGAAATATTTAGCACCGCATTTCGTATAGCTTGCGCGCGAACGATCGAAAACGAAACAAAGAGACAATACATTGTAAAGACTTCGCTTCTTCCTCGAAGTTATAAATTTTAATTGCCAGATAATTTTGTTATAAGAGAACTCGCTGTTCTCTTGCGTCTCTAAATATTAAATTACCGGAGATTAAATTATCTGAGGGAAAATAATATGAAGATATATGCCGTCGCGTTTACATATAGGGCAACATTTTCTGATTAACAATTTTCCCAACTGTTCTCACATTAAATATTACTTACTCACACACACGGGAGCAGGTGTGTCCCACTGACCACGTACGCACGTGGAATATTTGTTGCCCACGAGAGTGAATCCGTCCAAACAATTAAATCTCACGATTCTACCTCGACCCCGAATGGCGAATTCTTCCGTTATTCAGTCGCATCACGGGGACATCGGCCTGTAAGGGAATGATCACTGTTACGAAATGCCATTAAAGCGCATCATTTATTTAAAAACTCATTTAAAACTAAATCGATTCCATGGATTTGATAGAAATAATTAGAAATAATTGCAAGTGGAATAGATTTATTTATAAACTAATATAGCGCCTTTTAATCTAACGAGATTAATAATAATAAAATAAATTAAAGTAAAATCAAATAAAATTAACGTGTTATGACAATAGGATAAGTTTATAATATTGTCAATCAACTGTAATACTTGTTATAATTTTTCATTTGTTCTTAAATTGACGTTTTCCCGAATTTGCGCGCGTAACAATAGTTTTTCCGCGATAAAGTGAATTTCTCTGGCAGAATCCGTGACCATCGCGAAGAAGTAACTCGATATTGGTTTTGCAGAAAAGTATTCACGCTGATTGTACGTCGCGTTTCAACGTCATTCAAATTTCAATCTTTTTTTTTATCGAAAAATTTTATTTCTGCTTACTCGACACCTGCCAAGAGCGAACGATGGACTGGCCGAAGAAAACGAACAGCAGCAATATCATCGAAGAGCACTTCATCTTCACGCAAGTATGTGAGACGCACATGCATGTACGTAACTCGCGGGCAAACGAAGTTAACGGAAGAATCTCCACGGGGTTTTCGATATTCCCCCCGAGACAATTCGAAAGATCTTATTTCCGTTTTATTTCAAGAGCAAACACCGCGGAGCGCGCGTCTTTACGTCGGAACAATAACACGAAGTTTACGCGGTTTTTTAAATATTTCCGGCTTCGCGCACCGCTTCACACGATAATCACAATACGCGAGAGGAGAATTCCGACGAAAGAGGAAAATAAATGGAGCCGGCCCGATTCATCCTTCATCTGGAGCTTGCACTTCGTCGTAGGGCGGGAACACGGTTTCCAGCCTCGCGAGCGATAGCTTTTTTATATTTTTATCGTCTTCCGGTGCTTTATCTTTGTCGCGCGTCGTCCAGGGCCTTGAGGAAAATCCTGAGAGATTGCATTTCGCGCGAAACATGTCCGGCGCTAAACTCGATAATCTTGATTCGGAAACTTTTTTAGATTCGGGCTGTCTGAAATCTACGTGGATCCGTCAGGTTCATTGAAGAAATATCATCTTCCATTTGTTCCGTGATAATTCTTTCCGCCTTAAATCAATTTTTAAATTTCCATTTAACGATATGCGAACTCTTTCATTTTTATCGCACATCTCTATACATTACGTCTAATAATTTCACGAAACATACTTTTTAATAACAAAATTTAATTGTTGCTAATCTTCTGTTATAACCGCTAAATACTAATTTAGTTTTCATCATAGAGATATACAAAGATAAAGTAAAAAAATTAGGTTTAAAAAAAATTATTCGTTTTTGGTACGGCACGATTGATGAATATACAAACAAATGCGTCGGAGAGGTATTCAATATTCAATTTCGCATCCTTATGTAAAATTATTTTTGTAAAAGTTATTTTTATCACAATTCTTGTTATTAGATCAAGAAACGGTTTATGGCTTTCTAAGCGAACACTAATCTGAAGCCTCTTTAGCTCAGTGGTAGAGCACTGGTCTCGTAACCAGGGGTCGTGAGTTCAAACCTCACAGGAGGCATTTTTTTTTTTTTACATCTCGTATATATTTTCTTTTAATGTTAAATTTTTATAAATCTTGATTAAAATTTAAGAAAGTTTTTAATTTGTAATTTAATTTAATTTAATTTGAATTAACGTAATTTTAATTAACGCAATTCTTAATTCAATTCTAAAAAGTTCCTAAAATTTTTAAAGATCTTTAAAAATAAATTAATTAAAATTTAAAAAGACTTGAAACTTTCGTGCATTGCGAATTAAAACTCTTTGATATCTATTTCATATTTTTATAAAGGATTAAACATACAAGAGATAAAAAAATGAGTAGCAGCCAATAGATAGGATTAGTATTCGTCGAAACAAAATTTTCGTTTCGATTTTTGCAGTTCTAATTAGGACACGACGCGGCCGACTGGAAACGCCGAGTGATCCCGGAAGTGACGCGGCGTCGATGAGCGTGCGTTCAAAACCTGCCGTTACCCATATTGTCGAACGTGACCGGTGTCAGCGCCACATGTCAACATTGTTAACCGGCATTGTCCGTCTTGCGCGCGCGAGGAGCCGCTTCGTTTCCCATTGTTTTCACGGCGATCCGAGGTTGACGGGCGTTTCGGCGAGATGAACGACGATCTGCCGTACCTGGTGGAGTACGCGAAGAGCGACCGGTCCAAGTGTCAATTATGCAAACAGTCCATCTGCAAGGCTAGCCTGAGGCTCGCCGCCATCGTTCAGGTACGACGTCGTATTTTGCGACGGAGAAGCCCGCGTCGTATATCCGAAATATTTATCCTCGCGACCGACGGCGAGCTACGGTTCGCGATACGAGGACGCGATTGCACGCGGGCCGGTGTCATCGGCGTTATCATCGAACTATCGATCCTGGGTCATGATAACGCGCGCGATGCTGTCAGTCCGGATAACTGCGTCACCCGCGCGATGCTATCGCTATCACAACACACGTTGAATTATTCAAACATTTGCATGCATTTGCTTTCTCTCTGCAACCGTTTCCTTATTCGGCTCAGGTTATAAAAAACATATAAACACACGTTTCCCGTTATGTTACTTGGAAAGCTTAATAAATGTTCCTTTCCTTACAATTCAACATTGTATTTTCGTTCTTTATTATACTCGTTTTAGACAACAATCTAAATTAATGTAATTGTAATTATACAAGTCACGCTTTGTATCAAGAGATATTCCGACTTTTTAAACTGTACTTTCAAAATATTAGAAATATTGTTTATATTTTTAGAGCCCCGTTCATGATGGGAAGATACCCAAATGGTATCACACCAAGTGTTTCTTCTTAAAACAAAGACCAAAGTCTACCAGTGACATAGCTTGTTTCGATGAGATTCGCAACGAAGACCAAGATACTATTCGGAAGAACCTCGGTTTGTATACGACTTGAGCAGGAACTGTAATTTTAATTAATTTATTTTGTTACCTCAGCTACTTCTTATATTTTTTATACACAGAGAAATCTCTTAACGCGCCTCCTGCAGCAAAGGGGAGGAAAAGGACAAAAGGTGCTGGCGGTTCTGGAGACTTCAGAGTTGAATACGCAAAGTCTAGTAAATCCACCTGTAGAGGATGTGAGCAAAAGATAATAAAGGGTGAAACGAGAATATCAAAGAAGGATTATGAGTCCGAGGAAGCTAGGAGGTTTGGCGGTTTGGACAGATGGCATCACGTGGAGTGCTTTGCAAAATTAAGACCGAAATGGGATATTACGGGAGGGGAGACGAGCTTCCAGGTGCCAAAGAACTCTCGAAGGAAGATCGTGAAAGTCTCAAGGCTGCACTGCCCAAAATGACTGCAGGCGACATACCACCGCCTCCTAAAAAAGTTAAGGACGAGCCAGAAGACGCGGAGGAGGAAAAGTTGATGAAAAAGCAAAATGAAAATTTATACGCTATAAAGGATCAAATATCAACACTTGATAAAAAAGACATGATTGCGATATTGGAACTAAATGATCAGAAGATTCCAATTGGGCTATCAAACGTAAGTGCTTTATTATATATATATATATATATATATATATATATATATATATATTTGCTATATATATATTTGTATCGTGACATCTAATAAATATTTTTCTTCAAATTGTGTATCATAAATCTGTTCATTATATGACAGGCATATGACTTTAGCAAACACTATGACAGGCAGATTTATTATATCACTTTATTCGGATTTATTTCTAGATCCTAAGTCTTTTATCTGATATACTGTATTTTGGAGCTCTACAACCTTGTCCAAAATGTGGAGGACAATTTATATACAACTCTGGTTTGGGTTATAAATGCACTGGTAATGCAACAGAATGGGCTAAATGCGAATATGTTACGCAAGATCCAAAAAGAAAGAAGTGCGAAATACCAAGTGATTTGAAGGCATGATTTCCCAGTTAGGTAAATTCTCTCGTTAGACAATGTGAAACTTAAACGAATTAATTCTACACATTTCTTTGTTTCAACATTGCTAAATACGATATAAATATGATTTATTAATACTCGTCATTTGTTTTTAGGTCATACAAGTCTAAGGTACAAAAACGAGTGTTTAAACTAACAGTGCCGTCATCGTCGAGTTCTATTAAGAAGGAGGGAGATGAAACGGATGGTCCGAAAGTACAAGGAAAACCACGTCCTTTGAACAACATGCAGTTGTTATAATAGGTCGTACACAGAAAGATAAAGAGGAATTGAAAAAAAGAAATTCAATTATTAGGTGGTACTGTTGTAACAAAAATCCATCGAGAATTGGCCGCTGCAATTTCGAACGAAAATGAAGTGAAAAAGATGACTAAAGAATGGAGGATGTTAAATCGCACGACATTCAAGTAATAACGGAAGATTTTATAGAAGAAGCGAAGGAGTACACAGATGCTCCCATCATGCTCCTAAAAAAGAAAACCATTTCTAGCTGGGGTGGCGACATTGCTGCTAGACTTGGTAACGTCATCGCAAATCTACTGCCTCCAAGAGTAAGAGCAGGTTTGAGAAGTCGAGTTCTGGTAAAGTGAAGGTGAAGGTAAAGGCGGTGGAGCTGTTGATCCCGATAGCGGTTTAGAAGATTATGCGCACGTTTATCAAAAGGGCAAAGACAAATACACCGTGACGTTGGGTCTAACGGACATCCAGTCGAAGAAAAACAGTTACTACAAGTTGCAAATTCTGAAACACGACAATCAAGAGAGGTATCACTTGTTTAGAAGTTGGAGCCGGATTGGCACCACAATTGGCGGTAACAAGTTGGAGGGAATGTCTTTGGAAGAGTGTATAGAACAGTTTGAATCGTTGTACGAGGAAAAGACGGGCAATCAGTGGAAGAATAGAGAGAATTTTGTTAAGATGGCGAAATTTATGTATCCGATTGACATAGATCATGGAGATCAGGAGGTTGCTTCTCTAGATTCGGACATCAAGAGCAACTTGCAGAAACCGATTCAGGATCTGATGCGTCTTATTTTCGACGTAGCCGAGATGAAGAAAGTTCTCCTGGAGTTCGAGATAGACATGGGACAAGATGCCGCTCGGGAAATTGTCCAAGAAACAAATTGAGAAAGCTTATGCCGTTCTAACGGAATTGCAAGAGATACTGAAGAAGGCTAATATAGACCGCACTGTATTGATCGATGCTTCCAACCGATTCTATACACTGATACCGCACAACTTTGGGATTTTCCGGACCGAAAATTCTCGAAACGTCGGAAGAGATTCAGAGCAAATGCGACATGCTGGATGCGCTGCTCGAGATGGAGATCGCGTACAATCTTTGTGTGACAAGAACCGATGAGAAGGAGAATCGCTCGACGGTCATTACAAGCAGTTGAAGACGGACATCGACGTGTTGGATAAGACCAGCGAAGAGTTCAAGATGATCGAGAAACTACGTCCAGAATACTCACGCGGCTACTCATACGCAGTACGCTCTCGAGATTGAGGATGTGTTCGTCGTCAAGAGACAGGGCGAAGAACAAGATTCAAGCCCTTCAAGGAAATTGCCAACAGAAAGCTGCTCTGGCACGGGTCCAGGACTACGAATTACGCGGGAATACTGTCTCAGGGTTTGCGTATTGCGCCGCCGGAAGCGCCCGTTACCGGTTACATGTTCGGCAAGGGTATATATTTCGCCGACATGGTGTCGAAGTCCGCGGAATTACTGCTGTACCCACAGCAACAATCCAACCGGTTTGTTGCTGCTCTGCGAGGTCGCCCTGGGTAATATGTACGAGAGGTATCAAGCGGACTACATCGAGAAGCTACCAAAAGGGAAGCACTCGACGCTCGGTCGTGGTCAGACGCAACCCGATCCGCAAACCGTCTACAAGACCGAGGACGGCGTTGAAGTGCCCTATGGAAAGGGAATACCTGCCAATATTAACAAAAATTCAGCATTATTATACAATGAATACATACGTATATGATGTGGCTCAGGTAAAAGTACGATATATGGTAAGGATGAATTTCAAATACAAATATTAAGATACGTAACACGAAGGTGTGACGTTCAAGTTTAAGGTACAGTTAAGATTTTAATTTTGTGAGATTTATACGAATTTCATTTACTATTATTAATTAAAGATGTTTACTACATAAATTCCAGTGAAGATTTCGCTAGTGTTACAAATATTAAACTTCATGGAACTGTTTTACTTTCAATGATAATCTTTTGAATTTGAATTATACGTGTTTTGTTGTGTATGCAATTTGTTTCACGAGCACCAAATAGTGTTTGCTACCTCAAATATTGATTGTAAGGTCATATAATAAATTTTTCACAAAATACGGCGTTTCTTTATTGTTCTTTACATTAACCTGGAGATAATCACGTTATTATCTTGCATGAATGATCACCTGGAATGTTTTTTACCTCAATTAGAAGTCACTATTAATAATTATACATATATTGAACATTTTTGACTGTTCTATTAGTACTAAATTATTGTGTATATGTATAGATCTATTCAATTTATTAAAAATATATATATAAGGGATTCTCAATCAATAAAGGAATCTGCTGTGACTGAGCTTATTTTCTCGCTGTTAGGAGCTGTAAAAATCACCCTAGAATTAAACGCATCTTTCCTTATGTCGTCCTTCGCATTGACGGTTATTAAGGGCCGGTATCACAGTCTCCGATTAACGTGATCCTCCGATTAAACTCACTCTGCATCTCTTTCTAACTGTCTCAAGGAGACGAAGAGTGAGTATAATCGGAGGCTCACGTTAATCGGAGACTGTGATACCGGCCTTAAGTTGTCAAATAAATCCTAAACAATACGATAAGATTTAACAATAACTATAAAAGGTAATTTGGAGGATAATTATTTTTACAATAAATATATGTAACAATAAATGTTTATGCTGTCTATTTGTATCGTAAAATATCAACCACAACCGATATTTCCTAATAAATAAAATCATGATTTTTTTATTTTGTATGTATACGTAATGCATACGTAAAAATATCAACATAAAGTTATCGAATAGATCGATAGTTTCAATTATTTGATTGCTATCTCGAAAGCTTCATTTATTGCGAATTCTTTCCATATAAATAGGAATACATTACATGTATATATGAAAGAGAAAGAGAGAGATATATATATACATATGTCCATGATTCTCTTGTCAACACACCAGCCATGATGCGTGAGGCATTTACTTGAAACATTTACCAGCATTTACTACAGAGAGGTCGAGGTGTGATGTGCATTGTGCACTTTCATGTTCGTCCCATCGATGTATGAACATCGTTATCACGCGCGTATAATTGTTGATGCGTGATGCGTTTGTGTGACTTAAAAGAAATCGTGACAAGTCAAAAATTGGTGACAAAATATAGCGTCGAGCATTCCTGATTCCTGCGCGCGCGTTTCAAAACGCTACAACATTTCGGAGCGTCAAGATCTCGTCGATCCATCAGTGAAAACCTCGAGAGCCGCGAAAATGTTGCAGCAAGAGCCGACGGCGTACGATCTGGCGTATCGCGGCAGAACCGCGGCAGTGAAGATCCTGCTGAGCGAGAACGAGAGGCTGAAGACGCAAACGGACAGCGTTAGTATCCGCGCCGCTTCGTGCTCGTACCGTTTTGAGGTTATATCACGCATTCTCTCCTTGCAGAACGGCCGAATGTTGATACATTGGGCGGCGCTGGGCGGCCACGACGACCTGGTCAGGCATTTGCTGTCCCTCGACGTACCGGTGGATCCCACCGACGACGTAAGAAATCGCCACGCATCGCAATGCCAATTTGCCAAATAGTATAGCGTGATGTAAACAAACGGGAGATGTGCTCTTCGTAGCAGCACTACGTTACACTTTTTTGCACTTGAAACGACATGGGTATATGAATGAGGAAAGATGGAAAGAATTTGATTACAAATGTGTAATATTGCGCATAATATTCAGTTAAACATTTAATCGTCTGATTTCGGCGACGTGTCAAAACAATAGAAAACGCGGCAACGATTGATAGCGCTTGTGGAGGAGCAGCGGCCCAGCAGATAGCATCCAACTATTTATTACAAATCCGTGCAAGATTATATCGAAATAGGAAATATTTGAGATGTCTATCAAATTGGGAATACAATAATCGTGTTGTTGATTGTACAGTAGAACAATTTTTTTAAGTACGTTACAAAATTGATCAGATATATTCGTGTTTAAGCTATCTTAATCGAATTGAAATCTCCGAGAGAATCGAACGATCACGAACCAAATAAGTCACAATTCAATATATTTATTAAGTATTCTGTATATGAATCTCATATAGCCCTAAGAACGCTTTTACAATGTACTAACTGTAGCTTTAATGTATATATCAAATGTTTTAACATATACATTGTATTTTAGAGTCTATACAGTTAGACCACACGCAAATTGGTACGATGAAAAACTTTAGCTTATTTTTAATATACAAAAGATATCTCTCGAACGCGAAAGTGCACGATTATACGAATCTCATTGTGAATCTGCGAATTTGCAATTGAACTGCAGTATTAACATGCGATTACCGTGGTAACTAAGAACTCAAAATGTCGCCACATTGATTTTACACAATGAAAAGATATATGTATATATATGATCTATACGCATTGCAGTGTTAATTTAAGAAAGTTTTTTTTTAATATGACGATATTGTCAAAAAATTGATATTTTAATATTTACCTGCTTTAAAATTCTATTTTATATAATTTTATTTTTGTAAAAAAGTAGAACACGCATATTAACCATATGACGTGTTTTTTTCTTTTTCTTTGAGATTATATATGTGATTAAACTTCGATTTACAATAACAAGTATTTCCGAAGCTAAAGTGAAAAACATGAAAGATAATGTGATGGTTAATATCTCGTTTTATTCAAACTAATCATATTGGCTAATCGAAATAGTGAAACCATGACTGTTCGCTGAATTTTAACAATGTTATTTATTTTATTTTATTATTAATTCAGTCTTATGTAAATTGGGAATAATATATATCAAAGTGCTAATAAAAGAATTAAACTGTAAAGTATCTCTAGTGTTATCTTCTATACCCAGAAATTATTATTATAAGTTGCTGCGCGTTCCATTGCATGGTACATATGTATATACCGCAGAATGCACAAATTGAAGAAATTTTTATTATACAAAAATGATAGTAATATACAAGTACATATATACTTTCTAGCTTCGTCGATTTCCGATTTCGTAAAAATTGCTATTATATATTTATATATTGCATTTATTATATATTTATATTCCATATACACACCATAAACCAAAAAGCTCCTGTTGCACCAGTATATATATATAAATGCTCCTAATGCTTGAAATTATTTTAATGCCCGAAATTCTTTGTGAACAATCCGCTCTTCCTATCCTGAAGAATACGGATTACTCGTTGATCTAATGAAGATTCCTAAAGTATTAGTTAGAATTTATTTTGAATAATTACATGTAAATAGCTTTATAATATAACAATCAAGGGCCATATAATTAAGAATGTAACATACTATAGACTATTCAAACAATAGGAATAAATAGCAAATATGTAAATTAACAGAACAGTATTGATTTTCTCCTTTATTGCGCTAAGTCTTCCTTTCTACTAAGGCAGATATTTCATTCATGGATGTATTCTATTCACGATCGTGGTGCATTAGGAATTCTCTGGCTGATAGCGTCGATCAATGTATAAGCTGACAGCGTCGATTCACGTGTAATATTATTCCTTATTACTCCGCTTTAATGAGCCTTAAATTTTTTTTGTATGGCCCCTGATAAGGATTTCGTACTTATCAAATGTCGTTTATTTTCTAAATGGCAAATCACACCTGGATATTCTTCCTTCTAACCGAAAGAATAGGTATATATGTATATATATCTATATGTGTATGTATAAATAAAAGGGATGACACGTTATTGTATGCTTTTTCTTGAGTATCTTGAGTAAAAATCTCCAGCGCATCAATCTCTCAATAGCAATAACTTTTAGGGTCTCTATGTAACATTGATAATATCAAATTACCTAAAAATTGTATCAAATGATACATCTGTACTCTAAATATTTACGAATGTTTTATTCTGTAAGACAGTGCGCAACGCAATATCGTAATAAAACTATTTGTTCAAATAATTTGTTCACCGAACTGAGTTTGGAAACTATGTATTTTAGAGTCCAAGATTTGTAATCTTTCATTGGCCTTTTCATTATTTTATCTCTGAAACTTATCTTTAACTCTACAACACATTAATTTATTAAATTGCTACTGGACATAATTGGCCGCGTAGTAACAAAATTACAGTAATTACTCCTACAAACTAATCATAGATTTTTCTTTAATGCTGTAAAATTCTCGCTACGTTCAGGCTTTGGATATTAGTGAAGCAAAATAGTTGATAATTTAGAATTATCTCTGACTTATTATACTTCAATGCTAAAAAGTGAAATAGTTTATTTATTTAATAAACAGATATATGTAAAAAGATTTAAATTTATTTTCCTTCTGGAACTTATATTGTCTTTTTAGAGCAACTTTTTTCCTTGCCTATATAACCTTTTTTTTAAATCAAAACTGCCGTGAAATAATATTTTCTATTAGTCCTCGAGAAACTTTTCGCGTATATGTAATTCGTTATTGTATTTTTTCTTTATATTATTTGTATTAGTATTTGTATTTTTTTTCTTTATAGCATATTAGTATGGATATGTGGAACATATAAGACGCTCGACATAAACTGGAATATATCAAACATATTTATATACATAAAACTTCGTCAATTAACATCATAACATCACATTTAATGAGAAAATGGCTTCTGCTAAAGCTGATGATAAAACGTAACACAATTACATATATTTTTTTATATCATTAAAGAGAGAGAGAGTACATGATAATGATACCGATGCTTGAAACAGTGTTAAAAAATGTAGAGATTACGTTCATGAAGTTATACAAATACGTGACCGTAGAGTGCTAGGTAATATATCTAACGTTCTCTGGAAAACAGTTCAGCATTTCCAAAGCCTGATTATGATTTTTATACAGACGATGCGTTCAACATTCACACCATCTCTTAAGTGAGTTAAATGAGTACTTAATATTAATGGTACGGATGTTGGGAAAGTTGTACAAACTTACGTCTGGAAAGATCTCTTGTTATAATCCAATTGTGAAGATCATTCATATAACTAAAAATGTTTCTCTAATAGTCTAATTCGCTAATGTACCATGGAATGTAAATAAGGTGTCAATGCATCCATGAATTACAAGGTATATCATCGCTATTATTTACTCGTAACTCAATTTGATTCGATAATCATACACAAACATTTTGAACACTCGTAAACTTCTATGAATCAATTATGAATCTCGAAGTATATTCTTACTAGTCTTACTTTATAGATTATGCTATGAGAAATGAAACGGAAACATTTATCTCATCCGTTTAAAATGTTGCTCTTAACGATCCGATCGTTGCGACCTAATACTAATATGCTTTATTATCCAATACTCACTTAAACAGTAAAAAATATTGGCAGATTCAATGCTGTTACGTTCTTTGTAACATTGTTTCCTTTCCTCGCTTTTTTTTTTGGTTTTTGAGCTCACAATATCAGTAAACCGATAACTCCTTATTGCATTGCTTCCTATACTCTGTGACTTGTGCGTAATCATAATAAGTCTGATGATTAGATATTATCGCATTTCGACCACCCGTGATCAAGATAAACGGAAAAAGATGCTAATTAAGGGAGCTAATTAAAATACGCGCGTTGGAAGACATTATCCAAAAAAGAAAAAAAAATAAATTAAAAGCAATTTTTCGGCACAGAACTCTAAATAGCAAAAATGTTTACTAACGAAATAATCTCGCTGTACTATATAAAGCCTCAATGTAGGTATGGTAAATTTATTTACGTATTATACTCACGGGCTATATGTATGTATGAATATTATATAATACACATTAGAGATAGCCTTTTGACAACAAGATATTGCGAAGTTAAAAATCTAGCCGCGTTTCGTTAAAAAACTTGAGATACTTTCCGCTCGAGAAACGCAACTCCGCTCAAATAACAGTTACATAGATATTAGATATGATCCTGCAAAGGTAAGTTATACAGTATACCAATCCTTGTGAATCTGTGAACCTCGTAATATAACTAGATTCTCGTAAATTTTTTCTTTTTCTTTTTAAACTTGTACAACTTGTGTCTCATGAAACAGTACACTTGTGTGAATATGTTACATGTACAGAGCGATATTAAACCCGCTAGCGTAACTCTATTCAAAATAATTATTTCCATGAAATAAGATAAATAGCTAGCATAACAAAGGTCACGTCCCTTGGTACCTCGTTTACAATAAATTACTATTCATCTAGTATCAGTATTATTGGAACACACCATTAATAATTATCTTTATATTGTTTTCCCTTTTGCACCTGTGATAACTTTACTCGTAAAAAAGATGTCGTCAAATGATCATTGTCAATTGTTCGTCTTAACGGGAGCCTCCACATGATAAATTAAAAATAAAAAATACAAAGCAAACGTGTATTCTCTGTATATATAGCTAATTTGTGAAAAATAAATATTTGCTCATAATTTATGATTACTGGTTAACCACGTAAGGCCCTCGTAAAGCCCGTCTCCCGTTGTGGCACAAGATGGCTGAACGTACCAATTTCTATCTCGTATCCTAGTTAATCCCAGTTTCTCCTGTATTTCGTGCGGTTTCATAGCTAAAGAAAAACAAAAGTATAGGCGAAAATTAGTATATTGTGCTAAGCCATGTAAAGATATCTGTAGCACATATATACAATGCGTCGCACTACTTACTAAAATACTAAAAAATATTAATTTACAACTAATACAAAACCATAAATATCAACTTACCATCCGGAAGATCTTGTTTATTCGCGAATATTAAAATGATCGCATCCCGCATTTCCCTGTCATTTATGATTCGATGAAGTTCTTGGCGGGCTTCGTCGATCCTATCCCGATCCGCGCAGTCTACTACAAAAATAAGTCCTTGCGTTCCTGTATAGTAATGACGCCATAACGGACGTATTTTATCTTGACCACCTACATCCTGAATAAACAGAAACATTTAATATGATTAACAACACAAACGAAGTTAAGGTAATTCTTTAGGTGATCTTTACAGATTCTCGTGAAAGTGCTCGATACTCACCCACACGTTAAATTTAACATTCTTATAGGTAACTGTTTCTACATTGAATCCTACAGTTGGTATAGTTGTCACAGACTGTCCTAGTTTAAGTTTATACAATATTGCTGATATAATTTCATTAAGGAAATGAATACATAAAACGGTCAAATTGAAATATATCTTGCATAAGTTATATAAATGTATATCATATGACAAAATTAATTAAAACAGAATGAGTATAGATAATAAATTATATGTTTATGGAATTGAGATTAACAACGTAGCAAAGGATACTAGTTTTACCCGCCGCATCTAATCCCAACATTAGGATGCGCATTTCCTTGTTGCCAAAGATTTTCGACAACAATTTTCCCATTTTGCAGGCTGTGTTCTAGGCACCTGGCACCTGTAACAAAATGCACGGGTATACTAACGGTCTGTCAGAACCTGAATCTATCAAACTTATTTAACAACGTCAAAGTGTCATTCTGTCACCGCGGACCTCCATAACAGTAGGAATATAAGAAATATATTTGACAAAACGCGTCCAACAAAAGTCCGTCTCGGTATCGAGTATCGTAGCTCACGGACGCGAAAACCAACGGTAACCGACCGGTCTGTCGCGGCGAGCATAGAAAAGAGAAAAAAAGAATAAATACGAGGCTCGTCGTAATCGTGTCAGGCTCGGCGGAAATCGACGTGGAGGCCGTGAGGACTTTAAAAGCCCACGTTTAAATCCCACGCCTCGTCCGCGCTATCACGCCCGATCGATCGGCAGTTACCTCGGCGTCTAACCTCCGCTACGAATTTCTCATCGCGGTCGAGCGGGCGCTGGGGACAACCTGCGGGCGGGACGCGGACACCTCGGTAACGCGGATAAACAGAGACGAGGCAGCGGCCAACACTTCCCCTAACCTATCAGCGCGAGAACATCGTCGGCCGCCACCGTCGCTCGTCGCTGCCGAACAGGGTGTAAATTTTCGGTGCAGCGCGCAACGTTTGCTGCACTTTCTGCCATTAAAATAGCGATCGTTGCATTTACGCCCTTCGCATTTTCCGCCGCTTTCTCCTACCGATTTATAGGATCGGAAACAGTAGAAACAAATGCTTGATTTCGATAAACTCGCGCGCGCGGTTCTTTAGATAAAGTCCTATATATATTTTTTTGTAAAAATTTTGTAAAAATCTTTCGCTAACTCGTAGAATAATCGTCCTCGTTCTTGTATACTTATTATTTTATTTGGTCCATATTTGAATTATTGAAAACCAGATCACGTCGCTTTATTTTCTACTTTTCTAATCGCGCTTGGCATTTAAAATGAGACAGGCGTATGATCAGGCTATGAGAGAGGGAGAAGAGGAGAGGGGAAGAAATGCAGGAAGCGCGAACCAAAGCGAGGGCAAACATTTAAGATTTTATTTTGAACGCAGGAAGAGTGCAGTTGAAACATACCTATAACGGAATACGCGGATACGTTCGACCCGCAAAGACGGTATGAGTCGAGGTGCAGAAAGTGCAGAACGAGAACGGACGGATTGCAACGTATTGCCGCGCCGCGCGAAACGGAAAGGCGTGTTCGTGTGTGGGCGACGAGAGACGGGGACGAACTTTTTATCGCGGACCGCGCTAATTCGCCTGACACGTTTCGGGACCGCGATGTCAGGTTCCGAAATGGACAAGACAGTCATAAAAGAATGAAAAGGAAAAGAGAAAGAAAGAGGATTCGCTGCCGCGATAACTGTTCGCGAGCTATCGATCGTTCGCGACAAAGGCGTCTCGTCTCTCGCGACGTTCCTTCTGACAATCATGCGAAGCGCATACTTTCGTTCGAACGGAGGCATGCGGCATGCGGTCACGAGGAGCGGTCAGCGGGGTGGGGCAGAGAAGAGGGAGGGAGGGCGAACGACGAGAGCGCGGAACAACTCACCGAGAAACATCTGCAGAGAAGAGCGAGGATCTGACCGTTGACAGAATTGCACGGACACATCACAATTACGCTGCGCATTGCCGTGTTCTCCACGATTATCGTTTCGTGCGCTCGTGAAAGCGTTATTTCATCGTCGCCATGCATGGACGGCGGCGCATTGCCGTGCCGTCGTCGTCACGTTCAGTCACGTTCCTCCCGTAAATCACGAGGCGCGCATACATCGCGGCGACTAGCCGACAAGCGCGCTGTGCGCTCGAGGCCTCCGCGCGACCGTTCGAGCGACACAGTCGCGCCATCGCGCGTTGTCGCGCGAAACCAGAGAGAAGCCTGAAGAGGAGGCCATCCCCGACAGTTTCGTTATCATTATATTGTAATTGCGCAGCTTTTTTACCATATATAATATCTGCGCAACGCAAATATAACGATAACGAAAAGCTGACTGTTAAAATTTACAGAATAGACCACCGGTCTTTTTCACGGGACCGTCGAAAGCCTCTGTACACTAGCGCCAGTACATCCATTTTCGAAATTGGTACTACGTAGCCATTTCGATTCATTTTCCGATACTGCCGATAAAACGTCATTTTGGTCCGCGTCCGTGCTACATCTACAAATTGCGTGGTTTAATTCATCTGATAATGCACAATTTAATTTTATTTAATCTGCCGGTACTAGTATCGAGGAAAAGGTATACATAAGTAATATATTTTAAAGGCCGTTCTGTTTGTACCGAATATCATTGCGATTAAATGCATTTTGGACTTTGCATTTTCTTAGTTATAAATAAAATATTAGTTTTTATCTTAGATTTTAACTAACATCCGCTAGAAACAGGTCAACTTATAGAGGCCCTCCACCGCCCCCGCCGATTCCGATCTGCGGCGGTCCTCTTTTATTTACAATACGTTTTGTTGTATCACATTTCTATCATTTATTTTATTTCTCTTACAATTTATTTTACAATATAATAACATAATGTACAACATTATAAAAGAGTTATTACAATATACATAATTTAATTACATAATGTACACAATTTATACAGGATACACAATATACACGAATATAATATATACATAATAATTACAAAATATTTACAGTAAAATGCAATATAATACAATTATGTATAAACAATTGGTATTATTTAAAATGAAAATTGATATTTATTATAAAATACTATAATTTTTAATATAAAAATTAGTATTATTTAATATTTGTTTACAATTTTCGAATTTAATCCCCTTGTCCTTGCCTACCCGTATTCCGATCTATAGTCCTACCTATCCATTTTCCTACCTACCCGTGTTATAAAATCTAATATACAAAACTTTAATGAAGACCGCGACACGATTTATAAGGGGACCTGATTTGTTGGTTATTTTAGTAGGATATCTGATGAACGGGATATCTCCAAGTGACACGATCACTTGAGATGTGAGAAAAGTGGAATTGGGGGTTCTAACACGCGCACGATTGAGATTTAATTGCGGCTTTTCCAATCTTGCACTTATGCGAGAAAATATAGAGAAGATAGCCCATTGGGGCAAATAAATAAATAAATAAATAAATTATCTACATATATACATATTGTACGAGAACTGAGAATCAGATCTTTATTTTTTGAATGAAATGAGGGAACAGTGCGACAAGATAATTCAATACTTCGATTCTTTATAATTATTAGTAAATCTCAGACATAAGTTTTATAAACACATTGCGCTATAGCAGCAGAAAGAAATATTTCAAATGCATAAAACACATTCAATAGTCATAATGCGAAACATACAATAAATATAACTCAATATAAAATAGTAGTGCATATAAAATGGTTAAATCAATTTCAAAATATTATCGCTGTTTTAATTCAATGATGATTTAAGTAGAAGAAAATGCTGAGCTTTTACGTTAATTACATTCTAAGAAGTGAATACTGTTCTCTTCAGATTTATTTCATGTTAAATGGTTATTGAGAACTTGAATACTATACTCAAATTAAATATAAGAAGAAGTGTTAATAGTAATTAGAATCGATCGTGTAATTTAATCCATCAGATTAAATCATCATTGAGTCTTTATTTGCAGAACACAAACATAATTTGAAGCAGTGTCAAAGGATATAAAACTAGACATGCACATATATCAAATAATATCTCAAGCAAATCACGCAAAATAAGAAATAATATCTTGATTCGAGTAATACGAATATACCGAAACGATCGCAATTACAATCCAAAGGAAAAGTTCATAGTCTTTCGAAAGAATAAAAAGCAAGGAAACTCGATATTCTACTAAGATTGAGACGTAAACATTAATAATATCATTGCACAAATGAACGCAACCGCACGCAATATTTTCTTGTATAATACGAAGAAAACGTGAATGCTTTCTGACTCGAATAAATATGTCTGTGAAAATTACTATAAACCTTTTACAGATTACTCGGTACTCTTTGTTACGAAAAGATGTTACAATATTAGAGTGATTCAAAGACTCACAATGTAAGGAAGATAGTATATTCTCGCTATATTCGAATAGTTCGCCGTCATTAATTATGTCTCCTCATTGGTCTCAGTTAATTAACGTGAATCGAAAGAGAAGGATATTTTTTCATCCTTTAGAGTAATGCGCATTACTAGCAATATTTAACTCATGCACCGTAGTGCCTCGTCGAGACGTCTCTGAGAATCACTGTAATCAGAGATTGATTACAGTACTCGTGTATTGCAATAAAGAAGTGCCGGTAAAGGCATAGGTACCTTACCTCAGAAATGTCCTAAAGACCAACGTGTTTCGCAGGAAACACTGATAGAACCCCTTTTTGGATTCGAGAAGGCTCGATAAATGGCCGCTCTCGTACGTACAAATCAAGCACGTGGCGTATTTTTGCAACGCCACAATATTGAACGGATTGTTCTTCTTCGAGTGTGTCTCGTCCTATGAAATGTCCGGGACGAATTTCTCTGCACAGGCAGATGCTTAGAATAGCGAACCTCGTGTTGATCGAAGTATCTGCGTTCTTCTTGAATATTCTCGAATGGCGTATCTACGCCTCGCAACGTGCTCACTAGTCGAGCGACCGATTGGAAGTGACGACGTGCTCGTCGCCAGCCGGATGTTACAATACGAAAGCGCCAATCAACGACGCGCACGCGCAGCGTGGTAACGGTCGAAAGCATATTGGTATCGCTACTAAGGCGCTAGTGTGTTTACGGGAGGTCGATAAAGCAGTTCACGTACTCATTGATTTTACTCTTCAGCACCACCGTGCTGTTTTACCTTCGAAAGCTCTGTCCATCCTTTTGAGATTTATGAAAGGACTAGAATTATACAATAATAGCAGTAAAGTACGGCAGTAGCAATTAATACGACAGGAGCAATTAATACGACAGGAGCAATTAATACGACAGGAGCAAGTAATACGATAAGAGCTATAAATCACGACATAGAACATGCTAACGCATATTCTAAACATTCCCCCCGCCTTCGTTAACTACGGTTAGCGAACTAATGCTATGATTCATTTGTAAAAATAGGAAGAGGACATACTTTCACAATGGGTCGTTTTAAAACAGAAGTTTGAGTACGAATAGACACGACTCGCACGAGACCATCCTTGCCTGGATATGTCTGAGTAATTCTGCCGAGAGGCCATTTGGAGGGAGGGTATCTCTCATCCACTACCAACACAAGAGAGCCTTCCTTAATGGAGGAAGTAGATTTATTCCATTTATACATGGACAGGTAACGCTGAAGGCATTCTTTAGACCATCGTGACCAAAAGCTGTCTAACATTTGGCGAATACGTTGCCAGCGGGAGAGTCGAGATACTTGCACATCCTCAAGCGAGGGCTCAGGTACTATCGAGAGTGAACTACCAATTAAGAAATGTCCTGGAGTCAGGGCATTGAGGTCTTCTGAGTCTTCCGATAATGGACTCAACGGTCTAGAATTAAGAATCGCTTCAATTTGTGTCAAAAGAGTAGTCATTTCTTCATAAGTCAATACAGATTCTCCTATAACTCGTTTAAGATGAAATTTTACCGATTTAACTCCAGCTTCCCATTTACCTCCGAAATGAGGTGCAGAAGGTGGATTGAAACGCCACTGAGTGCCATCATTGGCAAGTAGAGAAGCTAAAGTATTCAATTCCTTGGAAGAGAATTGAAATAATTTCTGTAATTCGGAGTCTGCTCCCTTAAAATTTGTTCCACAGTCACTTCTCAAAGTGGCACAGATTCCTCTTCTAGAGGTAAATCTCTTGTAGGCTGCAATAAAGGCATCAGTAGTATAATCGGTAACAAGTTCAATATGAACTGCAGAAGTTGCCTCGCACACGAATAGGGCGACATAACCCTTATAGGAACGAGCATTCCTTCCTCTCCATGTCTTAATAACAAAAGGACCGGCGTAATCAACACCAGAATGTAAAAACGGACGCGACGGCGTTATTCTTTCTACAGGGACTTGCCCCATTAATTGCTGAGCTCTTTTTTGTCGATACCGAGCGCATTTAACACATTTAAGAATGAACGATCTTATAGGAGCTCGTCCTCCAACGATCCAATACTTATCTCGTATAAAAGCTAATGTTAGTTGAGTTCCTCCATGCATTGTCCTCAAATGGGCATCCGCTATGATCAAAGAGGAAAGAGGTGAGCTTTTTGGTAGAATTAAAGGATGTTTAGCATCCTGTGATAAGAGCGAGAATTGCAGCCGACCTCCTACTCTAAGTAGACCATTTGAATCCAAGAAAGGAGTTAGTCGTACAAGAGGATCGGATTTTTGCAAAGTCTGACCATTAGATATGAGATTAAGTTCCTTGCTAAAGGCTGATTTTTGAACTAAGGAGACCCAATAGAGTTTGGCCTTTTCTATTTCTTGAGTAGTTATAGGATCGGTTCCAGATACATTAGAAGATTTTCGAAATCTTGCTACTATTCTAAAACACCAAGCTGTGATACGCAATAATCGAGTTAGGCTAGAATAACGAGTAAGAAGAGACCAAAGATTCACTGGTGTCGTACTGACAACAACGGAAATCGGAATTGCACGTTCCTCGAGGTCGATCTCGGGAGAAATGGTTTTAGATCCTTGAGGCCAGGTGGAAGAATCTTGTTGGAGCCATTGTGGCCCTGTCCACCATTCCTTATGTTCTACTAGTTGTGCAGGTGATAAACCTCGGGTGGCTAAATCCGCAGGATTCTGGGTACCAGGAATTAATTTCCATATAACTTGTGGTAAGGTTTCTTGTATAAAACACACTCGATTTTGAATAAATTCCTTCCATCTCGATGGATGGTTCGTTATCCAGGTACGAGCCACCTCGGAGTCTATCCATCCAAAGATAGGTATTCCCAGTAATTCTAACACGGATAGAATCTGAACCATCAGTTTTACAAGCAAAACAGCAGCGGATAGTTCCAATCTAGGTATTGTTAATTTTTTCAACGGAGCTACTTTAGTTTTTGAGGCTACCAGTCTAACGGTTACGCTTCCATTCTCAGACACACATCGTATAAAAACGACCGCCGCCATGGCTTTGGATGAAGCGTCACTAAATCCATGTATTTCTAAAGTATCGGTGGTTCGAAATCCAAGCCATCTTGGATAAGTAAACTCGGGTATTTCTTTTAATTGTTCAATAAATTTCATCCATTTATCAGAGAGAGGGGATGGAAGTGCGTCATCCCATCCTAGTCCGTTCGCCCATAACTCTTGTATGAATATTTTAGCTGTAATTGTAACTGGTGAAAGAAATCCCAACGGGTCAAACAATTTAGCGATAGTAGATAAAATTGTTCTTTTTGTGATAGTATTAGGAGCAGTCAAATTTAGTGTGAAATGGAATTGGTCTCCGGAAGGCTGCCAACACAATCCAAGAGCATGAATCACAGTTGAGTTATCAATTTGAACAGAATGTGCATCTATCCGATGTTCCAATGAAATGGATTCAAGGATATCGGGATTATTGCTAATCCACTTCCTTAATTTAAAACCCCCCGCCATACAGAGCTGGTCGACTTCTTGAACCACCAATTTTGCTTCTTGTATTGTGTCAGCACCTCCGAAAAAGTCATCCATATAACGACCCTTTTTTACTGTAGGAAGTGCTAATGGAAATCGATGTCCTTCGTCACGTATAAGTTGAATAAATGAACGTAAAGCTTGAAAAGGTGCACAAGTTAAACCATAGGTAACGGTAGTAAGAATGAAAGTTATGATGATTTTAGATAATGGTTCCATCCACAGAATTCTCTGAAAATCCCGATCTCGGGGTCGGCCAACTCTAGTTGATTTAACTGAGGCCATAACGAACAATTAACTCGAGTGGACGGGATTGACGAAGTCAATTTAGGCAGAATATAAGCTGAAACAGCATACTCTATATTGGAAGCAAAATGAGGTTTGAGAGTGAAGGACGTAATGCCCTTAGTCCTTTTACACTGCTGAGCACCTATGCCTGTCAAGGTTAATGAAGAATAAGTTCTTCGGAGACGAAGAAGTTGAACTATTCGACTCGTTATTAACGAGATCTCGGATCCTTGGTCGATTAATGCTCTAACTCGCGTGGTCAATCCGCTATCTGATACAATCACGACCTGCGCAGTAGCTAACAAGACCAATGGAGTTGTAATAGGATTTTCTATAAGCGAATGCAACACCTTAGCGTCAGATGACTTTGTGGTAGAAGTCTCCTCTTTAGATGTAGAAGTTTCTTTACTAGTAGAATTTGCTGACTTGTTCAAATGAATAGAGGTATGATGTTTTTTACCACACTTCAAACATCGCTTCGTTATTTTACAATCTGACACTTTATGACGTCCTAAACAATTATAACAAAGCTTGTATTTAGATATAATCGTTAATCTTTGTTGCGTTGTTTTATTAACATATTGTGGACAAGTAGAAGTAAAATGCTTTTGATTACATATTGCACAACCAATTTTAGAAGTCGAGTTTATCTCTTTAGATTTTCCTTGATGATAAACCTTAGCTGATGTAAATTGTGTTTTTGACTGAGTTAAAGTTTTCCCATGACGAGATTTCTCAAAAGCTTGAAGAGAAAGTAATCGTGAAAGCAAAAAGTCACTAAACTCAACCCAAGTGGGAGGGACTTTTGAAGATCCTAATGAATTTTCCCATGCCTTCAATGACTCGGCATCCAATCGTTGAGATACAATAAAGACAAAGAAGTCATCCCAATATTCAACGGGACGGCCAAGGGTTTCCAAAGTTCTATAAATCTGAATGATAGAGGTATATAACTGTTCGAGCTCACTTGCAGAATCCTTATTCAATCGCTTAAGAGAAAGCAAGGATCTCAATGAATCATTGACTAACAATCTCTTATTTTCGTAAAAGTTAACTAACGAATCCCACGCCTTTTGATAGTTCTCTGCAGTTATACTAGTATTCTTGATAAATAGAGACGCTGATCCAATAAGACTCGATTTTAAATATTGTAACTTTTCTACGGGTGACATGTGAACCTTGGTTCCTACGAGAGAATTAAACATGTCCTTAAACGATAACCAATTTTGTGGAGATCCATCGAATTCCGGAATACTGATTTTTGGTAGTTTTGCAATCGTAGAACTACTGGACGGCTGAGAGGCAGATTGCGTTGATGTTGAAGGATTAATCGTGTTTAGATCAGACTCTAATAATGAAGTTATCTTTTCAACATTATCAAGATAACTTTTCTTGGTAATTGAATACAAGTTCTCTTTGAAATAAGTATGTTCACTCATCAAGTCTCTATCATCGGGATCAAGTCCTTTCATAGCTATAACAATAGCATAATGAATGATATCAAACTTTTCCCATCCATCTTTAAGGGAGGACAGAGCTGAATTTATTTTCTGATAAGATACATTAGACGAAGTGTCTTGAGTTAAGTTAATGTAGGCATCGGTCACGGTTTTACTCAAAGCGAGCTGTTGCTCTACTCTTTTATGAACATGACTAAATCTCACGGTAGACGTCATCGTAAGCATAAATCGTAAAAATAGAAATGACTTTTCCCCGTAAACAACACTTTACAAATTTCAATCTCTCACTCAAGTGCACCGTTCTCTCATTGACTGACTGTATATTCAAATTGAATTGTTAATGCTAACATTCCACTAAACTCATGAATCTTCTATTTATTACTTCAATATTATCCGGCTCTATTCATCTGACTCTATGTATCCGGCTCTATGGATCCGGCTCTATGTATCCGGCTCTATGTATCCGGCTCTATGTATCCGGCTCTATGGATCCGGCTCGAAGGACCAAATTTTTATGTACGAGAACTGAGAATCAGATCTTTATTTTTTGAATGAAATGAGGGAACAGTGCGACAAGATAATTCAATACTTCGATTCTTTATAATTATTAGTAAATCTCAGACATAAGTTTTATAAACACATTGCGCTATAGCAGCAGAAAGAAATATTTCAAATGCATAAAACACATTCAATAGTCATAATGCGAAACATACAATAAATATAACTCAATATAAAATAGTAGTGCATATAAAATGGTTAAATCAATTTCAAAATATTATCGCTGTTTTAATTCAATGATGATTTAAGTAGAAGAAAATGCTGAGCTTTTACGTTAATTACATTCTAAGAAGTGAATACTGTTCTCTTCAGATTTATTTCATGTTAAATGGTTATTGAGAACTTGAATACTATACTCAAATTAAATATAAGAAGAAGTGTTAATAGTAATTAGAATCGATCGTGTAATTTAATCCATCAGATTAAATCATCATTGAGTCTTTATTTGCAGAACACAAACATAATTTGAAGCAGTGTCAAAGGATATAAAACTAGACATGCACATATATCAAATAATATCTCAAGCAAATCACGCAAAATAAGAAATAATATCTTGATTCGAGTAATACGAATATACCGAAACGATCGCAATTACAATCCAAAGGAAACGTTCATAGTCTTTCGAAAGAATAAAAAGCAAGGAAACTCGATATTCTACTAAGATTGAGACGTAAACATTAATAATATCATTGCACAAATGAACGCAACCGCACGCAATATTTTCTTGTATAATACGAAGAAAACGTGAATGCTTTCTGACTCGAATAAATATGTCTGTGAAAATTACTATAAACCTTTTACAGATTACTCGGTACTCTTTGTTACGAAAAGATGTTACAATATTAGAGTGATTCAAAGACTCACAATGTAAGGAAGATAGTATATTCTCGCTATATTCGAATAGTTCGCCGTCATTAATTATGTCTCCTCATTGGTCTCAGTTAATTAACGTGAATCGAAAGAGAAGGATATTTTTTCATCCTTTAGAGTAATGCGCATTACTAGCAATATTTAACTCATGCACCGTAGTGCCTCGTCGAGACGTCTCTGAGAATCACTGTAATCAGAGATTGATTACAGTACTCGTGTATTGCAATAAAGAAGTGCCGGTAAAGGCATAGGTACCTTACCTCAGAAATGTCCTAAAGACCAACGTGTTTCGCAGGAAACACTGATAGAACCCCTTTTTGGATTCGAGAAGGCTCGATAAATGGCCGCTCTCGTACGTACAAATCAAGCACGTGGCGTATTTTTGCAACGCCACAATATTGAACGGATTGTTCTTCTTCGAGTGTGTCTCGTCTATGAAATGTCCGGGACGAATTTCTCTGCACAGGCAGATGCTTAGAATAGCGAACCTCGTGTTGATTCGAAGTATCTGCGTTCTTCTTGAATATTCTCGAATGGCGTATCTACGCCTCGCAACGTGCTCACTAGTCGAGCGACCGATTGGAAGTGACGACGTGCTCGTCGCCAGCCGGATGTTACAATACGAAAGCGCCAATCAACGACGCGCACGCGCAGCGTGGTAACGGTCGAAAGCATATTGGTATCGCTACTAAGGCGCTAGTGTGTTTACGGGAGGTCGATAAAGCAGTTCACGTACTCATTGATTTTACTCTTCAGCACCACCGTGCTGTTTTACCTTCGAAAGCTCTGTCCATCCTTTTGAGATTTATGAAAGGACTAGAATTATACAATAATAGCAGTAAAGTACGGCAGTAGCAATTAATACGACAGGAGCAATTAATACGACAGGAGCAATTAATACGACATAGAATTAATACGATAAGAGCTATAAATCACGACATAGAACATGCTAACGCATATTCTAAACACATATATATATATATATATATAATCATTTTACATGTTACCTTATTTCACCATTGTGGTCAATGTTGACCATTTATCTTTAATGTATCGGGTATCCAATCTTCTTTCTTCGGGCCAGATGGACTTACCTTTGTCGCTCCTGGCCATATGCAATCTAGTCACATTTCGACCAGATCAAAAGGAAGGAGAAAAATTCCTTGTTTCCTTCCTTGGATCATCATCACCGAAAGATAATATTAGGTATGTTCGATTTGAATTACACACGAGCATCGATTGTATCAAAAACAACGAGAAGATAATTTAAAAAAAATATATATGTATAATTCATAAAACTAACTGTACAATAATTCAATTGAACATTGAAAAATATTTCTATCACTAATTCTGTTATCTACTTGAGAATATTGAATAACCGTTTTTAAAATTTGGAATTGTAATCAAGTACTTATTCATAAAAAAATTTTACTTCGCGTTATATGAATATCTCAATTACATCTCGCAAAAAATTGAAATTTATAATGCGGACAAAATTAAAAAATTAATAATTGAAAAATTTCTCGATAAAAACCGACCGCGAAAACCGACCACGAAAATACAAAGATGCGTGATTGTGCATGTTCATGCAACACGCATATTGAATGAAAATGTATCAAGTAAGATACATAAAATAAATAACGTGAGATTCGAAAATAAAGAAAATTCCCGCACAATTGATATTATAATTGGATATTATAATTAATCATTAATCGCGTTATTATAATTAAATAATATAATATGATTCCAAATCTTTATAAACATATATAAATATATCTCGTCATATTTTTCATTTTTTACCAAAATTATTTTTCATATAATATATTCATAGATATTACTGTAAAATTGAATATATATAATTGTATTATATATGATCGATTTTAAAATAATTTTAAAAGTTTTCAACGTTTCACGACAAATTATTTAGAATCTCACGTCATATATTACTTGACCGGCATAAAGCCAATTTCTCAATCAAAAATAGATGGATAGGTTACAAAAAAATTAGGGTAAAATCGATGCTTTGTTATAAAATAAATTTCAGTTAATTAATTAATAACAATTATCACTATAAAATAACTTGCATAATAAGACCAAAATATTTCTTGCCCTTTTTATGCATATGTATTTATATTTATGCATATTGTACGCTTTTTCTTCATGCACACCGATATTCTAAATATATCTATATGTTTTGCTTCCTTGCATCGATTTATATAATATTTAATCTTGGCTGAACATATAGAAAGGAACAAATAAAGGGTATAAATAAAACACAACTAAGGAAGATATATATTCTCGCTATATTCGATATTTCGCCGTATAATTATGTCTTATTCTGGTCTCAGTTAATTAAAATAATCAAAGAAATTTATATTTTTTATCCTTTAAAGTAATGCGCATTACTAGCAATATTTAACTCATGCACCGTAGTGCCTCGTCGAGACGTCTCTGAGAATCACTGTAATCAGAGATTGATTACAGTACTCGTGTATTGCAATAAAGAAGTGCCGGTAAAGGCATAGGTACCTTACCTCAGAAATGTCCTAAAGACCAACGTGTTTCGCAGGAAACACTGATAGAACCCTTTTTGGATTCGAGAAGGCTCGATAAATGGCCGCTCTCGTACGTACAAATCAAGCACGTGGCGTATTTTTGCAACGCCACAATATTGAACGGATTGTTCTTCTTCGAGTGTGTCTCGTCCATGAAATGTCCGGGACGAATTTCTCTGCACAGGCAGATGCTTAGAATAGCGAACCTCGTGTTGTTCGAAGTATCTGCGTTCTTCTTGAATATTCTCGAATGGCGTATCTACGCCTCGCAACGTGCTCACTAGTCGAGCGACCGATTGGAAGTGACGACGTGCTTCCGTCGCCAGCCGGATGTTACAATACGAAAGCGCCAATCAAACGACGCGCACGCGCAGCGTGGTAACGGTCGAAAGCATATTGGTATCGCTACTAAGGCGCCAGTGTGTTTACGGGAGGTCGATAAAGCAGTTCACGTACTCATTGATTTTACTCTTCAGCACCACCGTGCTGTTTTACCTTCGAAAGCTCTGTCCATCCTTTTGAGATTTATGAAAGGACTAGAATTATACAATAATAGCAGTAAAGTACGGCAGTAGCAATTAATACGACAGGAGCAATTAATACGACAGGAGCAATTAATACGACAGGAGCAAGTAATACGATAAGAGCTATAAATCACGACATAGAACATGCTAACGCATATTCTCTCACTCTCTTTCCTATCCCCCTTTTTTCTGCCTCTGATCCGATCCGAGGTAGCGCGAAATCTAGCGCCCCAGACACTCTTTTCGCATCTCGTGCGAACAGACGCGCGAGTTTGCACGAGGCGCTCCAATTTGTTAATTACGATTGAGCAGTTGTCAGACGGGAAATTGAGTTACTCTTGCTCGCTTGGCCCTTCGCCCCGGTCCCTTGTGCATCCTCTTTACATGTTTTTACCTCCCGCCCCTTAGCAAATTCATACGCGTCCCTTTTCAAGCTTCTGATAGTACTACAAATTGCATCGAGCCCGATATCCGAGAAAGAGCGTACCGGTAGGTAATTAATACATCGTTACAATCGCGTCAATCTCGCATTAATAGTATCGGGACGGGCCGAAGGTCTGCGATTATTTCTATCTGCGATGCTATTAGATTTTTAAAACGTTGATTAACTTTAACCTTTATACGCATATATTCAATCGATTCCTTGTTTCTTGCAGAACTATAATTAGAAGAAGATAAAGAGTATACGTCAGAATATTATATAAAACTGTGAGTGTAATGAAACAGTGGCAGTGTAAATGAAAATACTAAAGTATTAATAGCGGCTTCAATGTCCTTTCACTGTACCAAGGCGATATCCCAAATGGAGAGACTCGTATAATAAAAATCGGGACTTTATCGTTCCCTATGCTACGTCTGCACGGATTTCCTGATTTTTGTGATTCCTCTCGGCGATAAGAGGATTCGTCCCTTCGATATATCGGTTTTCCCTCGCCGGCACTTAGAGCAATCCATGAACCGTGCATTTAGCTTTCACCTCTCTTTCTATATATTGTGATACTGTTCAGTAGCGTCAATTTTACATAGACATACAATCATATGAATTTTGTTGCATTCTTCAATTATTTTCATGTACAAAAAAGTATTTTAATGCCATTCTATACGAAAAAACCGTATTGTTATCGAGCATTATGATTACAAATTTTTTGTCCCATAATTCAAGATATTGCATGTAAATGTCAATTGACGAATGTCGTACGATTCTTATTAACGCAGTCAAACGAATCGATCGTTAATCGAGAGAGGAGATCCAAACCTAATAAATTATATTTAATACAGCTGATAATCGTGCGATTACAGCAGCGCAAGCTTTGAAAGAGTAATCCGCACGTTTTCGCATACTAGTGCGCACAGAGATGAAAATAGAGAACAAAGCAATAACGACAATTTCCATTTCTGTCCGATTTTGGTGTAACGAGTTATCGCGTGCGCGATATACAGGAAAAAAAGAGGGATGTTTTTCGCAGCGGAAAGAAATGTCATCAACGTAGAAATACAAGCCTTCCGCAATCTCACGTATAACGTCGCGCTACGGGTATGACGGGGGTCCTCGATTGAATCAAAAAATAAATTCTATCCTCCTGTCCTCCCATTGGCGCAGCAAATCGTGTTCGGCCACCCCACCGTCAAATAATCTGCCATTCGCCCGCAGCGGGCTTCTTCCGCCCAATACTATCTCGTCCCTCGTAAACTCGTCCTCCCTCGTCCCAAAAAACTCGTCCGAATCGATCCACGGGGAAGTCCGTGATCGAACACGTTCGGTCCTTAGTGTTACCTACTCAAAGAACACAGTCCTCTCGGCCGTCGTCAACGGCCGAAACGCGCCGCGGAGACCGGTTTCCGACACTGGTTTCCGACCTTGAAACTTTCGACCTTCGTTCACGATGTGCCGACTGGAAGAAGCGTAAGAAATTCGCTCGTTTACACGCTTCGCCGGTACTTTCTGGGACTAATGAAGCGTGCGAACGCTGTCACGCTGCGAAATCTCCCATTTTTACCGATGAAAAGAGATGTAAACGAGAGGAAAATAAACGTCTTTATTCGCAAAAATTGCCTGGCGATATTAATATTGATCACGGCAAATCTCGCGGACATCTAATATATCCAGCTTTATGATTTATTATTAGCACTCGTTTTATTCGCCGGTATTCCTAGAGGGGGGTAAAAATCCCGCTTTAATCCTCGTAGCGTATCAGCCATCGCGCTCGCACGAGTCGACTTAGGGAATGCCGCGGATGATAATCGGCCGGCGACGTGACGGTAGTACGGCGTGGCGAATCTCGTGGCCATGGCCGAGGTATATAGGTGGAAAAGCGAGGGATGGGCCAATCGGAGGGCGACCTCCCTGGGGACACGACCATGGTTGCCATGGTTGCGTCCGAGAACCCTCTTAGGCCTTTTGCACGATCCCTCGCGGTTCGGGCGGGCCGCCGCGTTTACATGCCGCGCCATGCCGCGCCGCGCCGCGCGCGCCGTTTCGTGCCGTGCCGTGCCGCGCTGCGGCGTGCCGCGTAATGTGTTCCGTGTTCCATTAGAATTCCTGCACTTCATTCTTCGTCTTTCACATACTTCGCCGTTCAACGATCGTCCGGCAATCGGTCCAACTCGGTGATCTCCGCGATTCCCTCTTTCGTCCTCTCCAGCAAGCTCTACTATCTTTTTCTCCTCCATTCTCTTTCGGTTTCGCCCCGTCTCGCTCGGTCTTCCTTTTCTGTCTTTCTCCTCCCCCCCTCTCTCTCTCTCTCACTCTCTCTCTCTTCCTCTTCCTCGTCGAACTTCTCCTTTTCCCTCCCACGCCGGAACTCCCGGTTTCCTGCACTTAGCAAGATCAAATACCAGCCAACGAGGCTTGAAAACATGCGTCAACAATGTCTTGCACTGTTTGTACGTCCACATAACGCTCAGCGCGCCCGGTACTACCACCACACCGAACCCCGCCGGCCACTTCGTCGACCCTTCCGTCTCTTCATACCGCGGCGATGCAGGTGAGAGGCGGTAGGAAGTGGAGAGTAAACACGGCCAAACAATGTTCGATAAGGCTACGTATTAGTGGTTCGACGTTGATATTAATTATAATTAATACAACATGGCATTTTGCACCCCTTGTACGATTAAAAAGTAAGAGGGTATTATCGAAATAGGAGAGTTGCTAAACAACATCAACATGTATTATGGACGTGGTTACATACGTAACAAGAACTTGATCGTATTGAAAATAAACATGTCCATGTTGCTAATAAATGTTAGAACAGATTACTAATGGCAATGAAACGAAAATTGTAACTAGCATTGTAATGCAATTGTCGAGTTATTTATAATAAAATGCAGAATAATAACGTAATGAATTAAAACAGGACTCTTAACATAATCCATTGATTCTAGATAGGATTTAGACAATACAAACATTTAGAGCATAAAAATAAAGAAATAAGAATGAAATAAATGCGTTATGATAATTTACATATGATGTTAAAAAGTTTTTAACTTAAAAGGTTAAAAACTTTTAAGCTATTTAATTTTTAATTATTGTGGAAGTTATATATCTACGATTTCGTAATTTCTCTACCAGTTGCAGCCTTCATCATGTCACATGAAGAATATAAACTTGCTTTGCAGGAAAAATGGAGCAGAGAGTTCGCGGAAACTTTATAAGGAAACGAACAACGATTAATACTCACTTTAAATGCGAGATTTTGTGAGTTTCCTGATCTTATAATTTAAATGATTTCTTGCTCCGTTGAGATTTCTGTCTTTCGTTTTCCATGATTTTTAGCTTTGTCGATGCAATCAAAGATTCTTCGAATTTGTAGAATTTCAAAGTCCTTATTCAGAAAGGATTCAGTCGAAATTCAATTATCGTTTCGCAATGTTCAATCTAATAAACATTCAGACATTTGTATAAACTGTGTTCTCTTTCTTCTGCATTCTTATTGTTTATCAAAATGTCTCTCATCTAATAAATCTTGGAATCTTGTACGACGAGAGTTAAGATATGACATATAAAATTTTCAATACGATTAATGCATTATTATCGGAGAAATGTAGTATGTTCTAGCGCGCGTTTCTAAATTCTAGCAAATAAATAAATCGTGCATCTGCCCGTGTCGCAAATTGACGGAGAAAGTCCCGTGCGCGCACATAAGAATACGTAAATGGCGACGAAGCAGTCGGACGAAAGAGGTGACAAAATCTCATTGGAAGTCTCGCGGGCGGCATCAAGCTTTCAACCGGTCGGAGGTGTTTAATGTTCCCCACGTACGACCACGTGGCCGCACGTTAAAAGCGTTTAATGAAAGGGCGTCGTCGCACTTACGCCGTTCGACCCTCCCGGGAGGAACGGGCGGAATAAGAAGAGAGAAAGACGCGCCCGGGGAAAGCGTTGCGCGTGGGCGAGGGGGGCCGAAGAGAGGAGGACAAGTGGGTGGAGCGAATGTCGGTAGAGGAAGCGCACACACGCCGCATTCGCACATTCACACTCACCTGGATACGTGCCTCAGGTAATCCGATCTTCTCGGCGAGACGCTCCCGTGCAAACACGTCCGGGTAATGTGTCCGCTCGAATTCTGAAACGAAACCAGTTTGCAACAAGTGCTCGTTATTTAGCCGCGTCGTCGGCATTAATTATCGCGATATACACGAAGCTTGCCGCGGCCATCGCGTATTTTCATTTTCGCGACCGAGCGGATGCCGGAGACCAAATGGAGGAAGAATCTCCATATATCGGAATATACAAAGAGCTATATATCTGTATAGCTTTTTTATATCACAAACGAGTATACAAAAGATTTAATTTAAAGCTCAAGTACCAAAAAAAAAAACTATAAACGAACAAGCATTATGTCCAATTAAATTTAAAAAAGGGGCAATGAAAAAAGAATCCAGGTCGAAGGACGTGATTTCTCAAGTCGCAAATATCAGAATTGATTATCGAGATTGATAACTCTTTCAGATTTTCTACTGACCTTTCTCGAGGCTGTCTATCTGCTCGTTAGAGAAGGAAGTTCGGTTGCGCTGCAATTTCCTCTTCAGCCTCAGCCGCACTTGCGAGTCCTCGTCGCCGGAGGAGTTGTGCTCCGAATTACCGTCCGAAGTTGTCTCCTGCTGATGCGACAATAGAGATCCGGTGTCTGGAACAAGAATTAATTATCTTTCCTTCAAATGTATTGTTTCAGCCATCTTAAACATATTTCATATTTACGATTACACAATGACATTTCGTGTTTTAATTGAAGCAATACAATCATATATCTTATACATAACAACTGTCATTCTGTTTTCTGAACTATGTCAAACGTTAATCATTTTTCCATCGCCTAAAACTTAAATAATAAAGATTAATTGTTCAAAAACTTGGGCAATCTTTCTCTCACATTGTGAGAAGCGTCGCGATCTAATTAAAAAAAAGCCTGCTGTTCAGCAGCACATCAATCGGTCGATCCCGTAACGCGATCCGCCGTTCTCGAGATTCCTAGACACCGCCGCGCGTTCAGGCGTGCGCGACCGGTCTTCGGGGTCGCGTCTCGTGTTGGTGCGTCGGTTCGTACGCGCGCAAGGGTAGCCCCTCGTCAAGCCCCGTGGGCCGCGATTACTTTCCGCCTCCGCGCACCACACCCTCGTCTGTTTCCATTCCTCCCGGTGCCTTCCCTGCGTCCCTCCGTGCCTCCGCTCTATCCGTGTCCGTCCCTCCATACGGCAGCGGAGAGATGCACATATATACGTTCACCCTTACGCTCGCGCGTACATAGGTATGCACATATGTATTACATGTCTGTGTATATATATTATATGTAATATATATATATATATGTATATAATACCTATATATATATATATATATATATATATATATATATATATGTACACCGTTCGTTCGTCAGCTGCTCGCTTTCTCGTTCGCTCATCTCAACCCCCGCGCAACCCCCAATTGGACTCGACCCTGCGAAACCCCCTCGACTAGAAATACCGGCACCCCAAACACGCCTCTTTCTTTCCCTCCGGTTCTTCCCGCCTGCCTCATCGTTCTACCCATCAGCTCTCCCGTTCTTCTCCTTCCCGCGGAATCCACCCCCAAGCCTCCTCGCGAATACCCCTGCGCGTAACGACGAGACCGGGAAACGATCCTCAGCGGTCCGCTGCAGACGGATCGTTGGCTTTAATTTTCTAGGTGACGACGCACGCCCGGCCGAAGAAAAGAGAAGAGATTAGCCCGATGCTCTCTGCAATCCGGCCGCTTAATACGCCGCTGTGGCCAAAGTGGCCGCGATCGACCGTTCGATGCATTCTTGTGCATCCAAGTGCACTATAAGCGGCACTTTGACGTATTCAGTAAGGCATATAAACCACTACCTTCTGAGTGGCGACGCGATTTAAAATACACCTGAACACAACTTTTTAAAAAATGTTTACAGTCTTGTTATATTTAACTTATTAGCGTTAGCGTTATTATCGTCATATAAAGTTATTTAGTACGCAAAGATATACTTTGAGATATTTAATACAGATATATTAGAATATATCCGTCAAGATAATCAGATTGA
>JASTWP010002856.1:0-35420 GCA_030770255.1 Temnothorax ravouxi
ATCCCGTCATTGCCTATTGCTTTTCCCGTCCTCAGTTTCTTTATTACGTTTCTTACCTCTTCTAATCCTATCTCTTCTTCCTCCTGTCTACTTCCGTCTCCCTCTCCCTTTACCACTCTGTTCTCCACTCCACCCATCAGATTCATGAAATACTCCTTCCACTCTTCCGGTTTTATCTCTTCGCTCGCCCTTTTTCTTCTCTTCCTTACTCTGCCTATCAACTCCCATACCTTTCCCTCCGTTTTCGCTTCTCCAATCTCTCTAATCATTCTTTCTTTCTCCTCCTTCTTCTTTCTATCGCACATTTCTCTATATTCTTTCCTTCTTTCTCTATATCTTTCTGCCTCTCCTTTCCCTTTCCTCCACTTTCTTAATTTTCTCCTCACTCCCCTCTTGCTCTCCGTGCATTCCTCGTCCCACCACCCTCTTCTGTTCTTGCCAGTCCCTCTTTCATTCTTATCCTCGTTCTCCTCAATCGCCCTTCTTATCTTCATTGTCCTTTCCTTTATTTCCTCTTGCAGATCTCTTTTTCCTTCAATCGTGCCTAGCTTCTCCCTAAATTGTGTTTTTCCTTCATCATTCCATATTCCCCTTCTTCTCATTCTTCCAGTTCCTCTCCTCCTTTATCTTCTCCTTGGGCTACCTCTCATCCATAGGATTAATGGGTGATGGTCCGAATCTATCCTTTCTCCTACTTCCAATCTTTCCACCTTCTCTCTGACCTCCTCGTCCCCTATTATGTAATCTATGACTGTCTCACCTCTTCCCCCTGTGTATGTATATTCTCCCTCCTCATCCCCCTTCGTACCTCCATTTAATATCACACATCCTCTCTCCTCGATAAATTCCAGTAACTTTCTGCCTTCTTTATTTATCTTCTTGTCTTTAGACTTCCTCCTTCTTACCTCATTCCTTCGCTCGGTTTCCTCTTCTCATCCTCCTTCCTCTCCCGTTCTCGCGTTGAAGTCACCTCCTATTATGGTCCTTATTCCTTTTTCCCCCTCCTCCGTCCACTCCTTCAATCCTTCTAGTTTCTTGTCTATATCGTTGTTTACATAGATTCCTATTATTCTCCATACATCATCTCCTATTCTTACCTTACCTTCGATTTTACCTTTTTCCTCCGTCTCCCTTCTTTCCTTTATCTCTTCTATACTTTTCCTTATTCCTAGCAGCATGCCTCCGCACGCTCTGCCCTTCTTGTTCCTCCTGGCTGCTATCTGTACTCTCCATCTATACTCTCTCGGTACTTTCTCATTCAATTTCTCCCATCCTTTCTCATCAATCCAAGTCTCCATCATTACAATCACACCCCATTCCTTTATCCCTTTCCGTCTTTATCCTTGTTTGATAAACCCGCTACATTCCAAAAGGCCACTTTCCATGTCCCTTCACTCCCCCTGTCGTTTCTTTCCTCTTCTCCTACATATCCTTCCTCTTGTCCCTCGAATTCCCTTATACCATTTCCTCCGATATCTTCCCCCTCTACCTCCTTTATACTTTCTTCGTCCATTCCGGTTTCTTCGGGAGTGTTCCGCCTTTCTTCTATTTCCTTAGTCCTATCCCGTCTTCTTTTTTGTATCTCTTCCTTCCTTCTCTCGTTCATCATTCTTATCCCTTCTTTATCCTTCTTCCTTTCTATCTGATCTGCGAGAGACATTTCTCTCTTCTAGCGCTCCTTTGCTTTCGTTCCATCTCAATTCCTTATTATCCTCCCATATTTTTTGGTAACCGACCGTTACCCATTTTCCTGCCTTCCTCTTCTCCCTTGCTATCTTTCTTATCTCTTTCTGTATCTGACTTTCTTCTTTAGTGAGGTCGTCATCCAGAAAGCAGCCATATTTCTTTCCTAGCTCCTTCTTTCTCAACATTATCTCCCTTTTGTTTTCCCAGTTTCTGCATCTCAGCACCTTCATCTTAAACTCTCTTTGTCCAAATTCTTGTACTTCCTCGACGGCCATTTTCGATCTATTTATTTCTTCTAACAGCTTCTCGATTTTTTCTTTTCTTTCCTTTTCGTTTCCTGTTTTCTCTTCTCTTACTATTATGTTTACTCTCCTCCTTCTTCTTTCTGCCATCCCCATATTTCTTTCTATATCTTTCATTTTCCTTATTATCTCCCCTCCCTCTCTCATTGAAATGTTAACATCGATCTTCTCCGCCTTCTCCTCTAAATTCTTAATTCTTCCTTCCAGAGTTTTTCTTTGCTTTTCCCATTTCTCCTCGCTTCTCCTCAGTTCCTCTTTCAGTCCTTTAATTTCATTTTTTATTTCTCTTTATCTCTTTTTCTTTCTTTCTCTTGTTCTTTCTTATCTTTCTTTCTTTCTCTCTCTTGTTCCTCCAATTTCTTCAAAATTTCTTTAACTTTCTCCAGTAGCTCTTCCGTTGTCATATTTTCTTTTTCCTCCACTTTCTTTTTGATTTTGGACGGAGGCGATCTGTTGGGCCTCTTTTGTGCTTTAAATTCTTTTAGAATCTCTTCCTCCGCCTTCGCTGTATCTTCCAGATCTTCTTCCCTCTTCCTCTTCTCACTCTTCTGAAAGAACTCCTTAATCGATCCTGTACTGTCTGCTCTTCCTAATTTGGCTAACTCCTCCGCCTTCGTTGGCCTGCCTCTTGCTTTTTTCTCGCCTTCGCCTTCCCCCTCCTTTCCTTTATCTCCCTGCTGTACACTTTCTGACCCTACTTCCTTCTCTTTCTCCATTCGCTGCTCTTGCTTTGCCTTACCTTCTTTCTCGTTATGTATCCTATGGCTGAAAGCTCGTCAAGCTATCCCTTCTATATCCGCGCTATCCCTTCTATATCCGTGCTAGTCTATGCCCACTTTCGCGCCTCTTTCTTAAGTTCTGTCGTCCCTCTATATTACTTACCGTCTATGCCTCAACTGTCACTTCGCTCCAGCCACTTTCTTCGCTTTTCCTCCTTTTAATCGATTTCGCCCCCGCTTACCTCTTTCACCTCCACCGTCTCACATCTCCATCCCTTGCTGTTCCGCTACTCTCGCCCTCTCCAACCCTCTCTGAACCATCCTTTCTCTGCCGTTTTCTCTCTGCTATGTTCACACTTGTCACCTTCTACGTTCCTGAACCCCCACTCTATATATATATATATTTCTACTTTTTAATAAAAATTAATTTATTTTTCTTACGTAAGTAAACATTTTTTTTTTGAAAAGACGAAAGAGAAAAAGGAGAGAGTCGAGAAGAAGAAAAGAAGCCTCATATGGAAAAGAGCGACAGGAAAGGCAGAAAGGAAGATCAGTGATCTTAACGAATAGGAAGCTCTGGATAGATGGGAAAGAGGTGAAATGGGATGAGGAGAGAGGTACATGGAGGAGGATCTGAAGGCTTTTACGAGGAAAGGATATTATTGAATATAAATATTATAAATGTTATTGAATTGTTGTAACTTTCTACAAATCCATATTTTTTATTTTTGCATCGTATTATTGATTTTATTTTTAATAATAAAAATATTATCAATGTGTGTATCTATATCTATAAAGGAAGATGTCCTGACTGACTGACTGACTGACTCATCAACGCCCAGCCCAAACCCCTGAACCGAATTTTTGTCAAAAGTATATGAAATAGGGGTAAAATTTTCCGGGGAGTGCCACTATGTGTATAGTTTTTCGTTACCGATTTTCTGGAAACCGGTTTTTCTAATTCTTTCAAATTTTCGGGAAATAATTCACCAAATCTCAAAGAATTATAGATCAAACAGGGGTAGAAATTTCCGGGGAGTGCTATAAAGTGTATAATTTTTCGTTACCGATCTTTTTGGAAGCCGGTATCGAAATTTTTTCAATTTTTCGGGAGTTTACTGACCGAATCTTAAAGAATTGTAAATGAAGTAGGGGTAGAATTTTCTGGGGAGCGCCATGATGTGTACAGTTTTTGTTACCGATCTTATTGGAAACCGGTTCCAAATGATCGAATCTCAAAGAATTGTACATAAAGTAAGGTTTAAATTTTCCGGGGAGTGCTATAAAAAGTATATCATTTTTCGTTACCGATCTTTTTGAAAACCGGTATCAGAAGTTTGACGAATTTTAAAGAATTGTATATAAAACAGGGGTAAAATTTTCCAAGGAGTGCTATAAACTGTATAGTTCTTTGTTACCAATCTTTTTGGAAATCGGTTACAAAATTTTTCCAAATTTTTAGGAAATAATTGAGTGAATCTCAAAGAATTGTATATGACGGAATTGAACTTCAGTAGATAAAAAAGTAATATATTTCAATTTATAGCATTTTAGAGAGAAAGAGAGAGAAGGAAGAGAGAGAGAGAGAGAGAGGGAGGGGGAGAAAAAGAGAGAGAGAGAAAAAGAGGGAGGGGGAGAGAAAGAGAGAGAGTGAGAGAGGGAGGGAGAGAGAGAGAAAGAGAGAGAGAAAGGGGGAGAGAGAAAAAGGGAGGGGGAGAGAAAGAAAGGGAGAAGGAGAGGGAGAGAGAGAGAGAGAGAGAGAGAGAGAGAGAGAGAGAGAGAGAGGGGGAAAAGAGAGAGGGAAAGAGAAAGAGGGAGAAACTATTTTTGTGTCTTATTACACATGTCCTCCGGGGCGAAGCCCGGGTAACCAGCTAGTATCCATATAAATATAGATATACATATAAGCAATTCTTATTATTTTGTATGCACAACAATAAATAAATTAAATAAGAAATAGCTTGATCGAAATATGTTGATATTTATTGTAATATAATTACTTACTGAAAATGAATATTATTTCTGTGAGAGTCGTAAATATGATCTCGAAAAGATCTAAGCAGTAGTATCTTTATTTCCGAAAAATTATAAACCAAGTGATACACATCACAAAATTATGTTACCTTATCAAAAAGAAGAGTCGCGCTTCAAGTGATCTATTACAATTACAAAAAAGAAATAATATCTCTTTAAATTACAGCGCCAATTACAGAGAGAACATATATATTGCCTCAAAAAATAATTGCTGCACTACTTTGAAAAATCATTACATTGTGTCAATTAGAAAAGAATGTATGATAACAATTTTATAAGATTAAAAACTTTTATTTAAATTTCACAAGGGAATACAAGATATTTAAATACAAAGTTAAAACAACCTAGCTTCCGAAGCGCGGATCTAGCTCGCGGTTGGTCAGGGTTCGGAGTAGGCGCGGAGGAAGACACAAGACTCGTTTAAAATGTAGCAAAACGTAACAAGGTTTATTTGATTAATATGAGTACCGGGTGGTAAAAAATTATATGTCATGGCTTTGGCAGGTGATTCTCTAGATCGAGATCGGTAAAGATCTGAAAAAAGTTGCATCCGCAAAATTGATCTTGACCTTGAAATTTAAGGTCAAACTTTTTTATTAGCTTAAAAAATTCTGCTCATCAAGAGGAACAAAAGTCTTAAAGAGACCATAGGTCGCAAATAAACCCTTCAACCCAAAAGAAAATCATAAAGTCGAAAAAATTGGGATATGTGATTTTGTCGCGAATATTGATAAAAGAAGTTCTGTTTTTTTCTATCGACAAACTGACAAATCAATTCATGCATTTTTTTCCCTCAGGAACAGAGAAAACTTATGTCCCGCTACCGACATGAGCAGTCTATGTCAATATGTCTATGGTTTATATTGATTTATCACATCAATTATATTAATATATGTTGCGGCTGGCCCTATCGCGCTTAAAGCACGGCGGCCCGGCCACTACTACTACGAAATGTAGGGCGTCACGTGGAAGCCGGAGAACAAGCACGTATGCTGAGAGCCATCGGTGTGAACGAAACGATTCTCTGGGTACCCAGACGTAGAAGACGTCGTCAAAATGCAGCACGTGACTAGATTCGCGACACACACACACACACACACACGACAGAGAGGGTTTGGAGTCATTAAATACCGTGGAAGTGACGAACCGCGGGATCCTGATCTCTGCGTGACACACATACACACACACACACACACACGACAGAGAGGGTTTGGAGTCATTAAATACCGTGGAAGTGACGAACCGCGGGGTCCTGATCTCTGCGTGACACACACACACACACACTCACACATTAACATAGACTGCTCATGTCGGTAGGTGGGAATAAGTTTTCTCTGCTTCTGAGGGAAAAGAAAAGCATGAACTTCTTTTATCAATATTCACGACAAAATCACATATCCCAATTTTTTCAACTTTATGATTTTCTTTTGGGTTGAAAGGTTCATTTGCAACCTATGGTCTCTTTAAGACTTTTGTTCCTCTTGATGAGCAGAATTTTTTAAGCTAATAAAAAAGTTTGACCTTAAACAAGGTCAAGATCAATTTTGCGGATGCAACTTTTTCCAGATCTTTACCGATCTCGATCTGGGGAATCACTTGTCAAAGCCATGACATATAATTTTTTACCACCCGGTACATGCAATCGCGGAGTTCGCGGTTACGTATAATCGAGCGTGGACGGCTTTGCGGTATATGTATATACATAGATTACGGAGTTTGCGGATCGGCGGGCGTGCGGGTTCGCTGCAGCGTGAGATACGATCGCGGGGCAGGCGACGCGGTATCACAAATGTGGGTAGCGCTAAGCGCGCGCGACGCAGGAGTGCGATATCGAACGGCTAAGATCCTTAGCGGAGATAGGGAAGTACTCTCTATCTCCTGGCGTATCGATTCGCGGAGGCGGAGGGCGGCACTGGGTGGCCAAGATCCTTGGCGAGTAAGAGAAGTACTCTCTTACCCTGGTTCACTCCGGTGTCACAAGGTGCAGATGGGAATTCGAGTCAACCGCCGAGATACTTCATTTGGCAGAGGCAGAGAGCAAGCTCTACCTCCTGGTTGTTCGACTGTAGGATTTCGGGATTCGTGAGCAGCGGAGAATCGGTCGGATCGGTTGCTGGCTCACGGCGGAATCTAATTGTTAGTAACATTGCTCGGTTTATATACCCGCGATGGTGGGTCGGCGTGGCGGGGGTATACGCGATGGCAACGGCGCGCGCCGGGACGGAGCGACGGAGCGTTCGGGAAGTACGGCGTCCCGACGTCGCGGTTGCGTTTGGTGGCTCTCGGCCGTCTTCGGCACCGCTCGGCGCTCCGAGTCGGTTGCCGCGCTAAGTCCGTTTGCGGACTAATACGCGGGATAGATGGATTAAAAAGAGCACATCGTGCCTTGTCTCGCCCGGCGGGTGTTCGGCCGGGCGGCATCCGGCTGATGCTTGCCGGGAATGATGCGTCTCGGGGCGCATCGTTACATCACCCCCCCCCCTTTTCGGGCGCGAATTTGGCGCTTTAGGTCCGGGCCTTCGGTTTGGCTGGTAGTTTTCGGATCCTCCGGACGGTCCTATCGTGGTTGAAACGGACATGCCACTTAAAACCCCTCTCCGTGGTCTTCCATTCCCTGGTGTTGTGGACGGCTCCATGGGGTACCATGATAACATGATCCGGCTCCACAAGCACCGGGATCTTCGGGGTTGCCCGCGAGCTTACGGGCCGGAGTGCCTGCGTCTCCGCGGCTGGTGGTGCGGCAAGCGGTGCGGCAAGCGCAATTGGTAGCGCGGCCGGTGGATCCGCAGATGGTATGGCCGGTGGTGCGATCGGCGGTGGTGTCGATTTGGCGGCGATCGTTTTGCGCGCCAGATATGTTGCTGCCGTAATGCGGCGGACCGGCCTCGGCGGTGGCGGGGTCATTAACTCCTCCATTTTCCGTTTGTTTTGGTGGTTTGATCTCTGGATCCTACATCCGACCGTCGGCACGTTTTTGCATGACGGCGGAGCGGTTGCGGGTCCCGAGGTCTCGGCGGCGGCGGCAATGGAGGCGGCAGATTCCGTGGTGAACAGCCTCGTCCAGGTTGCTCCGAAATCCGGGCTGGCTGGGTCGTAGGCGACGGGCTCAGCGAGGAGTTCCTCGATTTCCTCGAGGATGTTTTTCTCGGTCGGCGATGTCTCCATCTCGGAAAATTTGCCTCGAGTGTAATATTTCGTTTGCGGGGCTCGTTTATATAGTCGATTTTCTGTTTATTGTTTAGCGGGTGTCCGGGAGGGGGTATACGGTAATATTCAATATTCGTTGTCATCTTCGGTGTTATTGTCGGGGTCGACGTTGTCTTCGGCGTCGGTTTCCCTGTTGCTCTCGTTGTTTGTTTCAGCGGCCTCTTCCTCGGTTTTGTCGCCTGGAGGGGAGGTTTCTGGCGCGGCTTTCAGATCTTGAATGTGGATATGCCGGATCCACTTCCCGCTTTTATCGCGCAGGTCCACAATTACGGGGGACACTATTCGTCGCACCTCGAGGGGGCCTCTGAATTTCGGCGCGAGTTTCGCGTTGAATGCTGCGGCTTTATTGGAGAGTGGGTACTCGCGTTTCCATACCCAGTCTCCGATTTTTGGTGTCCATGCTCGTCGTCGTAAATTATAATATTTTTGTTGTCGCTGGAACGCGTGTGCGAGATGTATTCTCGCGAGTTCGAAGGCCTCCTCGAGGTGTCGGCGCGTTTCGTCGGGCGGCGGTGCTGCGGTATTTGGCGCGGCGTCTCGATTGAGAGGGGATACTGGCTCGCGACCGTAGATCAGGTATGCAGGGGTGTATCCGGTTGCCTCGTGCCGCACCGTATTGTACGCGAATTGCAACTCCGGTATTCGTTCGTCCCAATTCCGATGATTTTTATCTACGTATTGGGACACCATTGTTTTTATTACGCGGTTCGTCCGTTCTACCGGGTTGCAATGTGGCGCGTGCACGGGTGTATATGCTTGCCGCACGTGATGTGCGGCTAGCATTTTTTCAAGTTTTGCGGACCGGAGCTGCGTTCCATTATCTGACAGGCTTACCTCGGGGCATCCGTGTCGATAAAGTATCGCTTCGGCAATGTTCGTTGTGACGGCGGGCGCGGTGGCGCGGCGTAAGGGGCGCATTTCCAGCCATTTCGAAAAACGGTCCTGCATGGTCAGGAGCCAGGTATGCCCTCCCTTTGAGCGCGGTAACGGTCCTATTAAGTCTAGCGTAACTTATTGCCAGGGGCGGACGACAGAAGTGGCGTGTAGCGTACCGGCTGGTCGTGTCTGCGCGACTTTATGTTTTAAGCATTTCGGGCAGTTTCGGACGTATCGCGCTATCTCCCGAAACATGCCGGGCCAATAGTAGTATTGCGCGACCCGAGCAATTGTTTTCGCGATCCCTAAATGTCCAGCTGTAGGGGCGTCATGATTTTGATAAAGGATTTCGGGGCGGCGGTCTTTGGCTACGCATTTCTTCCATTGCTCTTCGGCGGGTGTTTCTTTAAAGTCGAGATTGTGGAGCACGTGACGGAGTAGCTTTCCCTCTTTTATTTCGTAGTCCGGATATTCGCGTGGGGCGTGTTGTACGGCGCGTAACGTGCAGCGATACCAGGGGCAGCGAGGTGTGGGGTTAACGGCGGCTGTTGTGGGCTGGCGAGATAGCGCGTCCGCTACTCGGTTAAGGGCTCCCTTTCTGTAGCGGATCTCTAGATCGTACTGCTGGAGCTCAAATGCCCATCGGCCCAGTCTCCCGGTGGGTGCGTCGATTTTCTGTAACCATCGGAGCGACTGGTGGTCCGTGAGGACGGTGAACGGGTACCCCTCGAGATAGTTTCGCATGCGGCGGATTCCCCATATTACGGCTAGGCATTCGAGGCTAGGCAATCGCGCTGTAATTCCGTTCGGCCTGATTGAGAGTTCGGCTTGCGTATGCGATGACCCGTTCGCCTTCCGGGAAATTTTGCGTTAATACGGCCCCCACTCCGGTCGTGCTGGCGTCGGTTTGCAAGAAAAAGCGGCGCGTGAAATCTGGGCAGGCGAGAACCGGTGCGGTGGTCAGGGTCGTTTTTAGTTGCTCGAATACGTTTTCTTCCTCGGGCCCTCATGCCCACCGGGCGTGCTTGCGGGTTAACGCGGTGAGGGGCGCGGCAACGGTCGCGAAGTCCTGTATAAATCACCGGTACCAGGAGGCGACGCCTAGGAACTGTCGGATCTGTTTCACGGTTTGTGGCCGAGGCCACTGGGCGACGGCTTTGACTTTCTCGGGGTCGGTGCGTATTCCTTCGCGGTCGACGATGTGCCCGAGGTACTGTAGTCGGTCTACGCAGAATCGACATTTGGCTGGATTGAGCTTTAAGTTCGCGTCGCGAAGCCGTCGAAAAACCTCCCGTAGGATTCGTAGATGTTCCTCGAAGGTCTCGCTAATTATTATGATGTCGTCTAAATATACGAATACGTGGGGTTCTAATTCGGGTCCGAGTACGGAGTCTAGAAGTCGTTGGAACGTGGCGGGGGCGGAGTGCAAGCCGAACGGCATTACTTTGAAGTGGAAGAGCCCATTCCCGGGCACTCGACTTCGCTGTCGATAACGGCCTGCATGGCCGGGTTACGGGGCCGGTATCTTTGTTTGATCGGCCTAGCGTTCGGTTTCAGTCGGATATCGTGTGTCGTTCGGTCGGTGGGTCCGCGGAGGGTTTCGAAAAGCGGTAATTCTAGCTCGAGGAATTCCCGTAACTGTATTTCCTCGGTCGGTGTGCGCGGTGCAATCCCTTCGGTCGCGGCCGTCCCGGGGGTTGTCCGTGGCTTTGTCGGGCTGGATGGTGCTGGTACCGCGAGGCCGATTTTCGCCCAAAAATCTACTCCGAGGAGTAATGCGCTTGCCAGGTTTGGCATGATTGAAAACTCATGCCAAATCGTGCGTTTCATTGTTTGGATGGGTAGCCGGATGCGGCCGGGGAGGATGATGCGGTGGCCGTTGGCCAGTTGCACCTCCTCCTCGTCGGGGACGATCTCGTAGCCTAGATTTTGCGCGAATCGCGCGGTTGTTTCGTTTACGAATGAGATCTCGGATCCCGTGTCGAGCAGTGCTATAAGTGGTTTCTTGTTTACTCAGATGTCTAGGTGCGGCCGCGGAAAAAATTTTACGTCGAGGACCGGGGAGCGACCGGAGTTTCCGCGGTCCCGGCGGCGTTTCCCGGCAGGGGATGGCAGTCCTTGGTGAAAACTCCATCCTTGCCGCACTGGGAGCAGAACTTTTGTGCGGGCCGACGGCAATCGAATTTGGTGTGTCCCCGTTGTTTACACCTCCAGCAGCATTCCCGTCGGTTGTACGCAGCGGCGGCGATCGGTGTTTCGGCGGCGTTGGTTTTCGCAGGGGCGCGCTTCTTTCGATTTTGTTGAAGCCTTTCGTATTCGTTGGCTCGCTGCTGGAGGTCGCGAGGGCTATGGACGTCGGTTTGCCAGATGCGGTTCTGGTAATCGGGGTGTAAATTTTCGTATAACTGTTCGACCTGCTCTTCGGAGGAGTATCCCCCCGCCCGTCGCATGAGCGTGAATAGCTGGGTCGCGTATTTTACATAGGTCTCTCCGTCCCTCTGTGTACGGTCGCGAATCTCGTTAACGAGCTGTAATTGGTACCGGCGTGGTAGAAATGTTTCCCTAAAGTTCGCGATAAAGTCGTGCCAATCGAACCATCCGTCGCGGTTGTTGCGGTACCATAGGAGCGCGTCTCCGCGCAGGAGTTCGGGCAAACCGCGGAGCCAGTGTTCGTCCGAGAATTCGTACGCGGTGCAGAGTTCGTCGATGCGCTCGAGAAACGCCCAGGGATCCTTGCCTTCAAAATGTAACCCCCATTTTCGCATTTGGTCGGATACGGTCAGCGTCAGGGGCGGCGGGGGGTCGTTTGCTGTCGTGTTTTTCTGGAACATCTCGGGGTGGGTGTCGATGAATCGGCTTAATCGGCTGCGGAGATCTTCGAGCGTGCCCTCGGTGTCGAGTCCGAGGGTCTGGAGTTCGATTGTTAGTTCGGCTTTGGTTAACCGGTAATAGTATGCCTTCATTTTATCCGTGCCTTGTGCCTGAGCCTTGCGGTCGGGTCCCTGTTCGGGCGCCATAAAACAACCTAGCTTCCGAAGCGCGGATCTAGCTCGCGGTTGGTCAGGGTTTGGAGTAGGCGCGGAGGAGGACACAAGACTCGTTTAAAATATAGCAAAACGTAACAAGGTTTATTTGATTAATATGAGTACATGCAATCGCGGAGTTCGCGGTTACGTATAATCGAGCGTGGACGGCTTTGCGGTATATGTATAAACATAGATTCCGGAGTTCGCGGATCGGCGGGCGTGCGGGTTCGTTGAAGCGTGAGATACGATCGCGGGGCAGGCGACGCGGTATCGCAAATGGGTAGCGCTAAGCGCGCGCGACACAGGAGTGCGATATCGAACGGCTAAGATCCTTAGCGGAGATAGGGAAGTACTCTCTATCTCCTGGCGTATCGATTCGCGGAGGCGGAGGGCGGCACTGGGTGGCCAAGATCCTTGGCGAGTAAGAGAAGGACTCTCTTACCCTGGTTCACTCCGGTGTCACAAGGTGCAGATGGGAATTCGAGACAACCGCCGAGATACTTCACTTGGCAGAGGTAGAGAGCACTCTCTACCTCCTGGTTGTTCGACTGTGGGATTTCGGGATTCGTGAGCAGCGAAGAATCGGTCGGATCGGTTGCTGGCTCACGGCGGAATCTAATTGTTAGTAACATTGCGGGACGGAGCGACGGAGCGTTCGGGAAGTACGGCGTCCAGACGTCGCGGTTGCGTTCGGTGGCTCTCGGCCGTCTTCGGCACCGCTCGGCGCTCCGAGTCGGTTGCCGCGCTAAGTCCGTTTGCGGACTAATACGCGGGATAGATGGATTAAAAAGGGCACATCGTGCCTTGTCTCGCCCGGCGGGTGTTCGGCCGGGCGGCATCCGGCTGATGCTCGCCAGGAATGATGCGTTTCGGGGCGCATCGTTACAAAGTTTACATGTGTATTTTTTAGTGGTCACAAAGAATTACAGAGGTAACAGTACAAAATAAAAATACTTTATTAAAATATTTAATCCAACGAGGGAATACAATTTGTATTTAAATACAAAGTTTATATATGTAGTTTTTAATAGAATAAAAGATTTAATCACAAAGAATTACAAAGGTAACAGTACAAAATTAAAATATTTTATTAAAATGCATAAATTTTTTTTGTAAATATACTTGGCGCTGCTAGACCTCAAAATTTTAAATAAATAAATAAACTTATCCTATACTTAATTATAAGCCGCATTATTCGCCGACGTCACGCACATCCATATCACTCGCTCGCACATACACACCACGCTGATAATCATTTTGTTACTCTCGTCGCATTCTTCTTTGAATTATTTTTATTTATTGTTGTCCTTATTTATTTAAAATTTTGAGGTCTAGCAGCGCCAAGTATTTTTACAAGAAAAATTTATGTATTTTAATAAAATATTTTTGTTTTGTACTGTTACCTCTGTAATTCTTTGTGATTAAATCTTTTATTCTATTGAAAAATACATATATAAATTTTGTATTTAAATACAAATTGTATTCCCTCGTTGGACTATATGTTTTAATAAAATATTTTTATTTTGTACTGTTACTTCTGTAATTCTTTGTGACCACTAAAAAATACACTTGTGAACTTTGTATTTAAATATCTTGTATTCCTTTGTGAAATTTAAATAAAATTTTTTAATCTTATAAAATTGTTATCATACATTCTTTTCTAATTGACACAATGTAAAGATTTTTCAAAGTAGTGCAACAATTATTTTTTGAGGCAATATATATGTTCTCTCTGTAATTGGCGCTGTAATTTAAAGAAATATCTTTATTTTTTTGTAATTGTAATAGATCACTTGAAGCGCGACACTTCTTTTTGATAAGGTAACATAATTTTGTGATGTGTATCACTTGGGTTATAATTTTTCGGAAATAAAGATACTACTGCTTAGATCTTTTAGAGATTTTTTGAGATATAAAGATTATGTCTACCACTTGTTACTTATATCTTTTCGAGGTATAATACTACCACTTTCTCTTTTTTCGAGGTAACAACATATACACTACTATGCGTGTACTTAACGCTTTTTTTTACCTTTTTTTCAAAAAAGGTAATTTTGTACGAATATCACGCCTTTTTGTAGTATTACGCATTTTATAAACAGTATGTACAGGGTAAAGCTATTTGGAGGTATAATACTACCACTTTGTTTCTTTCGAGGTAACAACATAACAGGGTAACAACATAATACATATACACTACTATGCGTGTACTAGGCGCCTTTTTTTACCTTTTTTTTAAAAAAGGTATTTTTGTACGGATGTCACGCGTTTTTGTAATGTGTTACGCATCTTAATCTTATAAACAATATATTTTATAATCTTATAAACAGTATATACAAGGTATGAAGCTGAAAGTGTTAAGCTTCTTGCACAATAGGCGATAGCGATAGCGACAGCGACAAGATTGCCGACAAAACTATATCTTTGTCGGCAACTTTGTCGCTGTCGCTATCGCTATCGCCTATTGTGCAAGGGGCTTAACACTTTCAGCTATACCTTTGTCGGCAACTTTGTCGCTGTCGCTATCGCTATCGCTATCGCTATCGCTATCGCTATCGCCTATTGTGCAAGGGGCTTTACGGACTATTATTTCTAAAAAAAACAACAATTTAATATTTTGCTTAGTTTTTTAAAAATAATAATCTGTAACCCTTTTAGTTGTACACCTTGTATATATTTTTCAATTTCAACATAAAACATAATCGCAATATAGCATGATTAATGTTAATAAGTCGTTAACTGTAAAATTTTTTATTTATTTTTATTCGCGTGTCTTACTGAATGTTGTTCGCAATTGTATGTACGGACCGATATCTACAGGTATCGATGTTTTTGATAATTACAAATGGACACCTGTAACACGTGTATGAAACTTACCTGATTTGTTTATTCTTTTATTTCCTTCAACTAATCACAAATTAATTCTATTTGATAAAAGCAATTCTGTCAAATTTCTCATACATAACGCATCGTTTATAATTTTCTATTAATTATAAATATTAAATAGTACGATATACATATTCGTACTCACATCCTTGAAAATTATTTCGGAATTTCGAGCGAATGTCACAACTAGATAAAATTACCTTTCATATTTTGACAGTTGATTAGGAACATATTTGAGTTGGCGAAAAATGATTCTCTGAAACCGCACGTGTGTGTAAATAATTCAGTAGAAAATATATAATCTTTATTTCAAAATACATTTGCACACTACGTACCAAAAAGATATAATATGATAACGTAGTTTTTGCTATTCAATTGATTGAATTTTAGAAAAGAAAAAGATTTAAAAGTATATAACTATGTCAGTCAATAAAGAGACATAGACAACATTTACATGGCACTGTTGATCGGGTTTTATAACATCGGTAGTTCTTAGGCCAGTCGATCACAACTATTCCATTCATCTGAAGAATGATTACGATTGGTCTTCCTGACAACTACCGATGTTATAAAACCCGATTAACGGTGTCATGTAAACGTAGTGCAAATTGAATCATACATATTTAATTGCCTGCTCATTAAATATAAAGTGCAAACACATAGAAATTGTATATTTTTCTATACTTAAATGCAATAGGAAGAAATAATTAAACAAGTATCCTTGCATAGGAATATTATGCATAATTTTTACAAAACATATTTAAGATTCGCGCAATTGAGATATATAATAAAATTAATAACGATTCTATAAATCTTAAGTATATATTAATAATACGACATGATCTTTTTAATCATGAAACTTACAAACTAACGGAAAAAGATTCGTATCCTAAATGCTAATAATTTTTCTAATAATACTGAAAATATATGGATAAAAATATATATAATAAATAATAACATAATTAATGATATACAAGAGCTTTTGTCGCGCATATCGATTTTCAATAATAGATAGATATTGTAACAAATACGTTTTACGTTTATTCGAAAACAAATTATGTGTACACACAATAAAAATTGTATGAATTAAAATTATGGTATACACATAATAAAAAAGCGGAATTATTTTTATGTCAGACATAATTTTAATTCATCCAATTTTTATTATGTCAAGACATAATTTTAATTCATCCAATTTTTATTATGTTTAGACATAATTTTAATTTGTCCAGTTTTTATTATATCTAGACATAATTTTAATTCAACGAATTTTTATTATGTTATCACATAATTTTAGTTTCTGCCGCTAGGGAATTTTTAAGTCGATTCTTATGAATCAAGCTTGAATTCGATATCTAGGTATCCCAGGTTGCCGATAACGGGTTACAAATATTGCGCTCCATAGTTTTCGGTGTTCAGGTGTAATAATACGTTGAATTCGATGTCTAGGTGTCCCACGTTGCCGATGACGAGATCCACATAGTGCGCTCCGTAGTTTTCGGTGTTTACGTGTATTAATACCTCAAATTTGATATCTAGCTCACTATCTAGACATCGTCATCGGCAACCTGGGACACCTATACATCGCATTCAACGTATTATTACACCTGGACACCGAAAACTACGAAGCGCACTATGTGGACCTCGTCATTGGCAACCTGGGACACGTAGAAATCGAATTCAAGATATTATTACACCTAGACACCAAAAACTACGGAGCGCGCTATCTGGACCTCGTCATCAGCAACCTGGGACACCTAGACATCAATTTCAAGGTATTAATACACGTAGACACCGAAAACTACGGAGCGCACTATGTGGATCCCGTCATCGGCAACCTAGGACACCTAAAAATCGAATTTAAGGTATTAATACACATAGACACCGAAAACTACGGAGCGCACTATGTGGACCTCGTCATCGGCAACCTGGAACACGTAGACATCGAATTCAACGTATTATTACACCTGGGCACCGAAAACTATGAAGCGCACTATCTGGACCTCGTCATCGGCAACCTGGAATACCTAGACATCGAATTCAAGCTTGATTCATAAGAATCGACTTAAAAATTCCCTAGCGGCACTTTCTGCCAAGCGTAGAGAACTTTCCTGTTCCGGCAGCGGTGGTAATACGATGTAAGGATACGAAATCTCTCTAGATATACATGAAGCAATTGACTCAATATATATAGTACCTAATTTACCTAAATAGAAATCTTCCTCCTGACCGATAAGTCTATCGACCTATAATTTATCTACTAGATCGTTCGAAATACGCGCGCGATATCGAAACTGGCGATACCTGCGCCGCCAGTGTCGAAAAAGTAAAAGTGACATTTTCTCTGATCACGTGATTATCTGATCACGTGATATATACATCGCAGCGTTAGGAGACGGAGAAGTATCTTAAAAATAAATTTTCACATTTGGACTTTGCGTCGCAATATCTCCGCTCGTAGGTCACGCAGCGGAATATTATAAGAGAAACTTCCCCCTATTTGGACCCCAAGCTATCGATCAAGCCTACTTAGAACTTGATCCGTTCATTCGTTATCGAGATCTCAACATCTCGAATACTCGCAACCCGTCGCGTCGCGTAAAAGAGTCACGGTCGGTCTCGCTCCTCGTGTACTTGGCGCGAGACACTACCATGTCTCTTGATTTTTATTTCTCAAGATATTGTTTGTACGTGTGCGTGCGTGCGTTGTGCGTGCGTGCGTGCGTGCGTGCGTGCGTGCGTGCGTGCGTGTGTGTGTGTGTGTGTGTGTGTGTGTGTGTGTGTGTGTGTGTGTGTGTGTGTGTGTGTGTGTGTGATAGATTTCTTTCTATAGACGGCATTAAAAAAATCAAATAATATTATGAGCACGAAAAAATATACATGAAGAATTTATTTTGAGAATCAGAAAGATTAAAAAAACGCGACAAAGTTTTTTTTTCTCCGGATAAAATTCCAACGTGCGCTTCTAAGGTCAACGCACATCCTTTGCTAAACGAATAAATTCATACACGTTTTGCTGCCAGATTTTTATTGACGTTTTAGACGTTACGTCGTCCGTTTAAGAAATCGCTGAGATTATTTTCTATTTGTTATTTATTTCTTTTTGTTTATTTTTTTGTGTTGTTGTTTACATTTTTATTTTTTTACAATTTTTTAACTCATTAAACATTTACAACAATTTAATTAGTTTTCTTGCTTAACAATCTTCTTGGTCGTCGTCCTCGTCCTCCTCGTTGCTTCGTCTGCGTCGCCACTTCTCTCCTTCCTGTTTCCTCAGTCTGCGTCGATTTCGCCTGTCCTTCCGTCGAACCCGTCTGCGATGACGAATCCCTCCTTTTGATCAGGCTGGTCTGGATTCCCTCGGTGGATCTTCTGATCGGCGACAGCGTAGGTGGAGAGATCAACGGAGGAATGACCCACGGATTCTTGGGCGTAAAACCTCCTGATTCCGGCGTTGAAGTCCCAATCTCGAATGGCCTCTTCCTCTTTCGTGGTGTTGTTGCCAACGGAGTCGGGCGGCTGGCACCGAGGATTGGCGAAGAGTCGGAGATCGGGCGCTTAACGCCGGGAATCGTCGTTAGGTCAGAGGACGAGCGACTAGCGCTAGGAATCGAAGAGGAGCGACTTGCGCTAAGAGACGGCGGAGCGTCAGAGACAGGGCGACTTGCGCCGGGAGCAGAGCGTCTGGCGCCGGCTGTTAACGGCTTGGAACCGTGAGCCAGGCGTCCTGCGCCGGATGATGGGCGGCTAGCGACTGGAGGAGGCGTCTGAGCGCCTACCTCGAGGCGTCTAGCGCCGGAGGCTACGGCAGGAGCTTCCTTCCTCCTCTTGACCGCGAAGATCTGGTCCAGAGGAAGAGGGCGAGTCTTGCGCTTCTTAGTTGTACCTTCCTCGTCTGCCCTGTCGAGACGAGGAGGGATTTTGTTACCAAAAGCTGGGCGTGGCGTCTTGACCCTGTGTGTGTAATGCCAGGGCAATTTATCAATTCGCCACATTTCTTCGAAATCGGTCGTCTTTATATTTCTTCGAAGCCGAATTTTAATTACGAGTTTCGCATCCATCTATGGGTGAATTTCCGAAAAACTCGGTTGCTAGGATACACGAAGTCCTGTCAAACAAATCGGAGTAATTGCAATTTTGACAGGATGCATCAATCTTTTTAACCTGTCGTCGCGACGTGCTCTACGCGTCTTCCTGGTGGCTGACGACGGCACGACGGCTGCCACAACGTGATACAGACGGGTGTACATCTGAGCCTCAATAAAGCGCGAGTTTAATCGTAAATCAATTATGCGAAAGATTTTAGATCTTATATTCGTCAATAAAGTGATAAAATCCGCAAACAATGCAAAAATTTGCGCATAGTCCCTCGTGATCGAATATAAATGCATCGCGTTGTTTCGCTAATAATCGGATAAACACTTTCTCGAAAACGCAACAAAATATTTGCTCCACGAAATAAGCTCGCACAAATCGCATCTGACAAAACTGAAATTTAACAATTATATGTAAAATCAAAAAAGCTATAATTTAGTTTTTTGTTTTTAACAAGAGAAGTTGAAACACGTAGCGATAAAATTGAATAAATTCCCAATACAATAAAGATAAGTTAAATAATTTTCTTCTACGGTTTTCGTTTTTTTTTTAAGAAATAAAGATGTTAAAAAAAATAAATATAAAGTAATGTATGTAACAAAAGTTTCTCTTGGTGTATGTACAATTTCAAAAGGAGGAAAACAAGTTTGAAAGAATACATATTAGAAACCATTCAATTTTCTCCCTACGCGTTGTGGAAAATATGACGACTCCGTATAATCGTTAGTTACCGCGAGACATATGCTAACGAACCGTCGTAAGCAAATTCCTCGAAACGTTCGCTACAAGAGAAAACAAAAACAATTTTGGGACAAGAACGGAAGCGTTCGTTTGATCGTCATCGTCGTCATCGTCTTCGTTTCTAAGCCGAAAAAATGTACGTACTTCACTAAGAGAAATAATTATTCTTGATATCAGCATTCGCGACATCCTAAAGTCCCGATGGATAAAAACTATATACTTGTAGCATCCGAGTTTTTGACTTAGTCGGGCAACGTGAACACAATCAGTTTCACGTTTGCCCGTCTCTGTAAAAAAAAACGCGACAATCACCTTTTTCCTTTCTTTTCAAGTACTATGTATACTTGTAAACTATAAATGTATAAAAACGATTACTCGCCGCGATGGAAAGAAAGTAACACAATACAATTTCTTTATAATTCTCGAAATCAGAACTGTTGTTATCTGTTTGGATTTCTAAGCACAAGGAAAGACATCTCTTTTGCTTATGTATTATTCAACAAATCAATGATACCCTTCATGGAGTGCAGTAACGGCTGTCGCATACTGAAAATGAAAACGAAGACGAGGGCGAAAACGGATAACGGATAAAAGATTGAAAAGGGAAATGAAAGCACCGCGAGCTTCCTCTTCTCGACGGTCCTTCGACTTTATTCGCGAGGCAACGATACTTTACGTAAATATCCACTTTCTGTATACAATCATAATTAGCTAATCATCCGTCGACGAAACATATCGCTTGCGAAAGCCGCTTCGGCGTAAACTGCACGTTATATGCGCGTTCTGCCGACGCGTATCTCAATCACTATGACAAGCAAATATATATTTAGTAGGTAAGCTATGTATGTTCTACCCCAACCTGCGGGATCTCAGGGGGGGTGAGGGGCGGGGGGGGGAACCACGGGCGGGGGGGCGCGGGCGGGGGGGACCGCGGGTCAAGGGGGACCGGGGGGAAGGGGAAACCGCGTTTTTCGAGCACCGCGGGGAGGGGGAGGGGGGAAACCGCGTTTTTCGAGCACCGCGGAGAGGGGGAGGGGGGAACCGCGTTTTTCGAGCACCGCGGGGAGGGGGAGGGGAACCGCGTTTTCCGGCGCTGCGGGGCGAGGGGGTTTTCTGGCGCCGCGAAGCGACCGCGTTTTCGCCGCGGGAGGGGTCCGCGTGCAACGGCCGCGCCGGTCCGCGTGACGTCACACGCTCGCGTTATCTCTCCCTCGCCCCGGTCGCGCGCGTCTTCTTGTTCTCGCGGTCCCTTCCGGCCCCCCGGCCCCCGTTCGCGTTATCGCTCACGATCGCATATATTTTTTTTCGCCAACAATATTTAATCGTTTAGATCTTCGCGATATTTAATTTTAATATTATATTTAAGTAAACGATAAACGAAGCTTAACGACAGGGAACGGTAAATGAAAAGGAAATTTTTTAACCATATTATATGTATTTATTTATCATGTAGCGCATTATACACAATACTGTCAGCAGCATACGCCAACAGTTCACAATCAAAAATCGAATCTTTATCATAAAATTCACGCAAGATTGTAACTGCGTTACATTTATCGGTGATACAATTTTGACGTAAAATTGTTACAAAATGTTTGAATTTATCACTTACGTCGTGAACATATTTATATAGTTGAAAATACACATTCTCGACGCAATGTTCTAGTTCGAACAGGAAGAGTACAGTTGACGGTTTCATGTACAAGTTGGTGCCGCACGACGTCAATTTTACAATATCTGCGTCACGTATTTTAACAAGCTCCAGATCTTGAAACGTTAGCGATGATGGTGCCGATGACTGCACGAGTCGCTGTATATCTGCACGTTTTTTGATGAATGTCACCCACGTTGCATGTGGCAGAATTATCTGATTGCCTCGGTTATCACCAATATGTATATCCACAGAGGACATAGGTCCCGCGTTGATTCCAACATCCAAAAATTTATATGATGTCGATGTCAAGGCAAATCTCCTTCCCAAAATACGTGGCGTGTAGTGGGGTTTATCAAAACTGTAAAAAAAATACAATTACGTTTATAAAAGTTTTTTGCACAAGTATATACGAAAATTAGCGGTACTTACTCATTGTGCTGTTTCTCGCACGTTTCATCCTGAATCGGAACGTAGTAGTTCACACCGTGAGTGTTCATCGTATCTGGAGGCTGTTTGCGACGTACACGAACCGTATCGAACTCTCGACTGCGTTTTAGAATCCTCGTAGACCATTTATACATACACAAAACTGCAAATCTTGCAAAAATAGCGCCAATGTACGGCTGCTGCATGGTGACCACCACCACAATCCACATATACGTTAAATGTAATATCTTTGTCAAGAACATTCGTGATGAGATCACCTCATCGGGCATCAAATATGATTTCTTTTCAAGAGCATACGTGTCTCGCGATGATTTCATCGAACACGTGCAAAACTGCAAATTTTGCAATTTCGCATAAGTCAATGGAGCGTTATTGTTTTGAAGAACATGTCGCGACATGTCTCGCGATAATTTCATCGAACACGTGCAAAACTGTTTCGATGATTTGATTTGTATAACTGCTATTGAATAAGTATCTATATTTAATACAATTTATATTTTAAATATTAATTATATTTTAAACATTATTTTTATTATAATTTTTTAGGAAGTAACATACCTGTTATATTTGCGATTTAAATAACATAGAAGAAAATGATTATCTGACAGCTCCTACGTACGTTATAAGCATAAAGTTCGAGTTCCGCATTAATTATTCGAAGTCATACAGTAATATGAGAATGTTGCGGGAACAGGGACAGAAAGCCAGTCAAACATAGTATAAATTTTCACTAAAGGTTCTTTAGAATAATTTATTGTAGTAGTTTATTAGCAGTACAGAACTATCTGCCGAATGCACACAATAAACTCAACATAAGACATAAACGTTTAAATTAAAGCGTAATTCTTTTGCTCTTTGCGCACGCCGCCAATGCATCGACGCAACACACACACAACGTATGACAAGCATAGTATATCCAACAACATATACAGAACGTCAATAATACAATATGCAATAGTCATGTCCTACAATATATATATTTTGACGACGACGACGATGTCCCGCCGGTCTCGCCGGCCGGCCAGGAGCGCGCCGTCGCTTTCTCTTATCGTCTAGCAGGCGAACGGCGGCCCCGTGATGTTTTCCCGGGGCCAATTTCCCTGCCGTCCCCCGGCCAGACGATGTGCTCCCAACTTCAATTTGTTAATCCCGAAATCTTTAATCGCCAAGAGACGTAGGTGGTAGCTCGACCAATAATCTTACTCAATACGGTAATGGGCGCCAGGTGCGTATACGCGCACCACGTTACTCTAGAGCTGAATTCCACACAACAGCCGACTGTATCTCAGGCGTGAATCCACATTCGAGATCGCCGGTGGATCTCGGGGGAGGTAAGGAGAGGGAGCGCAGCGCAATCGACACACATGAAATAAAGCCAGATAAGCAACAATGGTAACGAGTATATTTCATAGGAAAGAAAGATATAATTTCCCGTGGAGGGCCAATGACGGTCAGGCCACGTTCCGCCACGCTCCGCGTGGTCGACGGAACGTCTCGATACAGCTCGTTAATAAACTTTTACGCGGAACATACATTAACGCGAGACGAGGCTTACGCTGGGCGATACGTTAACGCGATTTTAACGCAGCTTGCTGCTCTATTCACATGAACGCGACACGCTACTTCACGCAATACGATACATTAACGCGAGGATGCTTTACGCTGGGCGATACATTAACGCGAGATTAACGCAGCCAGCTGCTCTACTCAAGACAATACCTGAACGCGACACAATTTCCCAAGATGACCGCGAATCCCTCCGGATTACGCGAGTCCCAATTTGACCTCGCGATGGGCCTCGGCCGTCGCTCGAGGCCTCGCGAGATTCGCAACACGAAACGCAACGATGCCCTGCACGCCGCGACGCGATCACGCAATGGCCACGCTCCGGCCCCGCGATGATACGGTGCTCGGCCGTGCGAAGAGCACCTTGCCCAAAACGGCTCGATTACGCCCGGCGCATCTCCCCGTTCCCTATACTCCACCGAGTCGCTACCAACGATACACGAAAATTACACAACCGTTAAACGCATCAGACGGAACTTGCCACGAAAACGGAAATCCGACGCGTCACGAAAATCTCACGAAAAATCACAAAATACGACACGCTGACTGTCGGCGGCCGCGCATTCGAGTCCCCGAGACGGGCAGCATAACTCTCGCTTTCTCGGCCGGGCCCTCACGCGGTATTCCTTTCGATATTCTATTACGGTTGCAATTCTCGCGGCACTTCGCGACTCCCGGGAGGGCCTCGGTAGGGCGACGATCTTACTTTGGGATGCGTGAGCAGTGGCCTTACAATGGTCTCTCTCTCGTTCGCCGGCAGCTTCTCGATCGGGCTGGATGGTACCTCTTTACTGGGCGGCTCGCACGACAGTGATTCCGGACCGGCCCGGCGGGACCACGCTGAGCCCGCGCGCCCTGCGCGCCAGTGCTGCCAGCCGATTTTATCGTTGCCGCGCCTGAGCGATCACCGCGCCCGACTACTGCTGCGCCCTACCGCTTGCCGCGCCCCTCAAGGCGCCTCCGGTTTCCGTCTCTCCCTCACCGGCGGCTAGTTCAATCCGCTTCGAGCCCGGCTGACCAGGCCGCGACTCGTAGACCGCTTCCTCGACGACCAGGCTGGTCAGGCCGTGGCCTGTCGAGCGGTGGCGGTGCTCCGGTGTGGGTCATCCTGGCCGACGGGACCTCCGCCCCGGTTCCTCCGTTCCAGGACCGAAGTACTTCGTCGCGGGCTACGCTCTCTCTCCTCGCAATGTTCGGCTGTCCGTCCTATGGGCCTCAGCGTGACCCGTCCGTCGGCCGTCCGTCCTCGGTAAGCCTCCTTCCGTCCCTCTGCATAATCCCACGGTGCGGCTTCACGCTGTTACAAGATTCCTGGCCATCTGCTCCGCATCCTCGCTCCTAACCTGCAAATCTTATAAAGATTTAGCCTAGGGATAACGCTAACGCCTCGCCCGCTCGGGTGGAGGCACCACCCTTGACGCCCACCTCGGCCGAGCTACTATCTGTGCCGGGGACGTGACTTATGTCACGTCACAATATATATATATATATATACATATATATATATATATATGTATAAAACTCATCCATATTCTCCTCTTACTCACACACACATTTTCCCTCTCAACTAGCATTATACTACTACAATAAATCACATGCAATACAGAGCTGTTCACTCTCATCATCACATACTAATCTCATTCATGAAGCTCTATCTCATAAATTTTACATCTATTGAATCTCGCAAACTCTCTTTTATTGTTTAAATACGCTTCAATACACTCGCGGCACTCATCTGCAGTCCTTATACGCATGATTATTTTTCCGCACTTGAAGCACATTGTTTTAACATGGATTGGGAACCCATGCAACCGCGATGAAATGCCATGCCATTGCACTTTTCTTTCATATCCACGCAACTGAAGGTGAAACACCGCATAGCACCCCTGACATAAGCGTATACGTGGAGATCTCCGTCCCACGTAGCAAGGCTCGAGCCCGATGATGCAGAAACTATGTATAAGATTATCATATGTTTTGGGATACAGCCGAGGCAGAACCCCGTCCAACTACCTAATAATTATGAGTTGTATTGGCGGTTTTATTTCTATAAATAGAAGAATTTTATGTAATTAAATTTTAACATTGTTTTTAAATCTCAAAAAATAAAATATTTTTTTTCTTACCGTATTTTTTCAAAAAAATTTAAACTCAAACGACACAAGTCCTTGTTACACTCAAAATCGCGTTCGCGTGCGAGATGTAGCTGAAGAATGGTCCACTCGCCAAAATACAAATTCATCATCTTTACGACAAGAGATGTTTAAGCATTTTTATACTTATGCACTGACTTCATCAAACACATGCAAAAGTGCAAATCTTGCATAGCGCCGATGTATGGCTGCTGCGATCATATAGATTAAATTCACAAAAGTCAATGGCGTGATACCTTTTTCAAAGACATATTGCGACGCGTCACGATAATTGATGATTTCATCGAACGTTCACAAAATTGCAATTGTTGTATTTTCAAATAGCGCGCCGATATACGGCTGCTGTAAGCATGGTGTTGGTAGGGACAAAGTTAAATACAATTTAATTTTTGCATAAGCCAATGACGTGATATTGTTTTCAAGAACATGCCGCAACATGTCACACAATGACATCATCGAACACGTGCACTAATTCTGTACAGGTCAATGATATGATATCAAAGACAATGTCACGATGACTTCACTCAATAATAGTCGAGATCCGGCAATTGGTACATCAAATTTTATGTAAAGTAAAATGGAAATCGCACCTCCTAAAGAAAATTGAAATCAATGAAGAAATTGAAGTTGAAGTTAATGAAGAAGAAGAAATGTCTGATGAAGATGCAGTTCCTTCGGACTTAAAAGTATCGCTACGAGAAACAGTGAACTCTTTTGTACGTTCAATCTGCAAAAATGGTACGTGTTGCGCGTTATCTAGCCTATATTAGCATCGCTGGAGGAATTCCAGGAACGTAATAGCGAGTAAGCGTTGTCACGTATACTTAATTTGACTGTTTACATACACAAGTACAATGCATGCGAGGTGTTTTGTGGAAATACCGCGAGAAATTAAAATGAATAGAGCTGTGGTCAACGTCGCGCGTTCTCACTCTCGGCCCCGTTCGCGCGCGTCTTTTCTTCACCAACGATATTTAATTGTACGATATTTAAACGATAAACGAAGACAGCTTAATTCTAATGACAGGGAATTGGATGAATTGTAAATGAAAAGGAAAAATTATTTAAACTTTTTACCATATTATATACTTATTTATTTGTCATGTGGCATGAATTTTGTGTCAACATGAATTCATATAAATAGGTTAGATTACTATGCACTTTATTCCCATGATGGGGTTGAAAGGGCGTTTTTAGGGACGCCATCTTTTTACAAAATCATTTTACATTTACTCGCTTTCTGCCACCTAATTACTCTGCCTATACACACACACACCCACACATACATGCACACAACGCTCGCCTTGTCTTATCCTTAGAATCCGTACAAATATATATTGCTTATAGATAAGTTACAAAATTGATATAGTATTTTTTTAAAAGCGCAACCTTAACTGAGGAAGTAAGAAAATAATGGGAGTTCAAGGCAACTTCTTTACCTGAAACACACAAATGTAACAAGATGATTAATATAAAGCAATGTTTATTCAATATATTTTGTATTAGAAAAACGAGTAACTTATCAGTGTTCTTCTTCTTCTTCAAAGTCCTCCATATCGAATAAACGACGTAATCCAAAAATATCAATGTCCGCGGAATTTTCCCAGATTTCAGCGTTGTTTTCCTGGTCAATCGTCCTAAACCAACTTACCCAACGCTGGCGCGCCAAGTTTACGAATCCTCATGCTATTTTATCTCGTGCATGTATATATGGTGCTGAAAACAAGATAAACAAAAATTTAAAAAATGTGAAATCTATGAAAATATTCATACGTACCGGATTGCGAGGGATTCGAATTTTCACCATATTATTTAGTTCTATTTCAAGTGCGGGCACGTTGTCTACCCATATCCACTGTAACAAAAAGAATGATTATATGTGACAGGAATTATAATAGTTTACGTTTACGTGAGTATTACTTCTGTAGTAACTTATACGAACGATATCATCGTAGTTACTATAAAATCTTTCGTTTATGCGGAGGAATTATCGTATCGGGAAGGGTCCGCGTGCAACGGCAGCGTCGGTCCGCGGAGGAGGGGGGGGTATCGCGTTCGCGTTTCTCCATTAACTCTTCACGCTATTACATGCAAGCTTAATTAAATAAATTTTTATTGTACTTAGAAAATTTGCCTACCACCGCTGGATTTGAACCAGAAACCTCCGTCTCTTAAGTCAGTCATCTTCAGAATACAGGCCATAGTCTCTTAATTTTAAACAATAATATGTATACACTAAAATACTGCAGGCTATTTACACAGTTAAAATTTACACAAAAACACACATAGGACACAGATTACACGGTGAAATAAGATATAATGGGTCTCCACAAGATGAACAGAAAAGACCGTCCATGAGAATATACGAACATGTGTCGTGTCTGCAATAAACGTATAACATCGAGAATAATCCACTGATTCTCACAATGCATGACGCACAAAACTTCACCTGTCCTGGAGTGAAATAACAGTATGTGCAGCACATCTTTGTCAGAGGATTTAACGCATTTACTTCTGCATGATTCAACACTCTGAAAATTTCTTCCGTATCAGATATTTCACTATCATAACACGAATCGTCTGACAATATTGCATCTTCATCAGACATTTTTTCTTCTTCATTCACTTCCATTTCTTCATCGTTTGCTTCAACTTCCATTCTTTCTTCTCCTTCAAACAATTCTTCGAGATCCATTTTATTTTAATGATAAAACCGCGGTATTGCACTAACGCGTCTAAATCAATTAGACGTTATATTCTCCACCGTCTTTTCGACCGTCCCCTATTCTTTTCCAATATATTTGGTAATAGAGAAACATCCGGGGTTCGATTGGCGATCGGCGATTCCGATTTCGCGACGGATCAGGTATGATCCGTTACGTCGACTTTTCACAAATCCGATCTGCAACAATTCCTCACGAGCGGTTCGCTGATTTTTACGATCGGTTTCCTGATTTTAGGATTGAACACCGGTTTGCAAAGTTCTTCGTATTCGTAGTTCATATCATGTTAAATTTGGTGGGCCTTGATATACAGTAGCATTAAGATGGCCAGAACGAACCAATTTTCGTATAAGCCGCAAAGAGCATCGAAAAAGAACGTTGCAGGCCTCAAAAGGCACCAATACACGGTATTAATGTTGGAAATCACAGTGTAGACAGCAACAGTCGCAACGCTTGAAAAAATTTTTTGTCAAGACAAACACGACCGAACACGATCAAGCACACCAACCGACTCTTACTTCCAGTTCTCGACTACTGAGCGTACCATCAAATTCATCCTTCTACATCTCACTATTGTTACATTGTTTGCTTTTTTTTCATATCTAATTTTATTGTGATCTCAGCATCCATACTATTGCGCCTTCCGAAAAATCTACAATGTGCAGTTTTGCACGTGTGCAATGAAGTCACCGCGAGGCACGTAAGTTTTTGAAAACGATATCGCGTTATTGACTTTCAGTGGTTTAATCTGTATAACTGCTATTGAACAGCTATTGAACCGCTATGAAACAGCTATGAAACAGCTATTGAACTGCTATGAAACAACTAAAAACAGCTAAAAACAGCTGTGAAACAGCTATCAAACAACTATTGAACCGCTATAAAACAGCTAAAAACAGCTAAAAACAGCTATCAAACAGCTCTTGAACAGCTCTCAAACAACTAAAACAGCTATCTGTATAACTGCGATCTGTATAACTGCTATTAAACAGCTATCAAACAGCTATTGAACCGCTATGAAACAGCTATCAAACAGCTATTGAACCGCTATGACACAGCTAAAAACAGCTAAAAACAGCTATCAAACAGCTCTTGAACAGCTATCAAACAACTAAAACAGCTATCTGTATAACTGCGATCTGTATAACTGCTATTGAACAGCTATCAAACAGCTATTGAACCGCTATGAAACAGCTATCAAACAGCTATTGAACCGCTATGACACAGCTAAAAACAGCTATCAAACAACTCTTGAACAGCTATCAAACAACTAAAACAGCTATCTGTATAACTGCGATCTGTATAACTGCTATTGAACCGATATCAAACTTCTTTAAAACAGCTATCAAGCAACAAAAAACATCTTTAAAAACAGCTATCAAACAGCTATCAAACAACTAAAAACAACTATCAAACAACAATCCACATTGCCGAATACCAGCTATTTATCCTGGGGTTTCACCCCCTTAACCAGCAGAAGAAGAACCCATTCGACGGAGACGATCAGGAAAAATCACAGCAGCGATCAAATGCGCTTATCGGATAAACTTTACCAAACCGAACAACATTGTATGAGTCATCCTGGTGAGTCATCTTGGTGAGTGAGAATAAATGGCAACAGGGGATACAAGAACAAAGGTACCCGAAATCAACGGCCCAATTATATGTGTGTTCTTGTATTCCCTGTTGCCATTTATTCTCACTCACCAGGATGACTCACCAGGATGACTCATACAATGTTGTTCGGTTTGGTAAAGTTTATCCGATAGCTGTTTGATAGCTGTTTTTAAAGATGTTTTTTGTTGCTTGATAGCTGTTTTAAAGAAGTTTGATATCGGTTCAATAGCAGTTATACAGATCGCAGTTATACAGATAGCTGTTTTAGTTGTTTGATAGCTGTTCAAGAGCTGTTTGATAGCTGTTCAAGAGCTGTTTGATAGCTGTTTTTAGCTGTGTCATAGCGGTTCAATAGCTGTTTGATAGCTGTTTCATAGCGGTTCAATAGCTGTTTGATAGCTGTTCAATAGCAGTTATACAGATCGCAGTTATACAGATAGCTGTTTTAGTTGTTTGATAGCTGTTCAAGAGCTGTTTGATAGCTGTTTTTAGCTGTTTTTAGCTGTGTCATAGCGGTTCAATAGCTGTTTGATAGCTGTTTCATAGCGGTTCAATAGCTGTTTGATAGCTGTTTAATAGCAGTTATACAGATCGCAGTTATACAGATAGCTGTTTTAGTTGTTTGAGAGCTGTTCAAGAGCTGTTTGATAGCTGTTTTTAGCTGTTTTTAGCTGTTTTATAGCGGTTCAATAGTTGTTTGATAGCTGTTTCACAGCTGTTTTTAGCTGTTTTTAGTTGTTTCATAGCAGTTCAATAGCTGTTTCATAGCTGTTTCATAGCGGTTCAATAGCTGTTCAATAGCAGTTATACAGATTAAACCACTGAAAGTCAATAACGCGATATCGTTTTCAAAAACTTACGTGCCTCGCGGTGACTTCATTGCACACGTGCAAAACTGCACATTGTAGATTTTTCGGAAGGCGCAATAGTATGGATGCTGAGATCACAATAAAATTAGATATGAAAAAAAAGCAAACAATGTAACAATAGTGAGATGTAGAAGGATGAATTTGATGGTACGCTCAGTAGTCGAGAACTGGAAGTAAGAGTCGGTTGGTGTGCTTGATCGTGTTCGGTCGTGTTTGTCTTGACAAAAAATTTTTTCAAGCGTTGCGACTGTTGCTGTCTACACTGTGATTTCCAACATTAATACCGTGTATTGGTGCCTTTTGAGGCCTGCAACGTTCTTTTTCGATGCTCTTTGCGGCTTATACGAAAATTGGTTCGTTCTGGCCATCTTAATGCTACTGTATATCAAGGCCCACCAAATTTAACATGATATGAACTACGAATACGAAGAACTTTGCAAACCGGTGTTCAATCCTAAAATCAGGAAACCGATCGTAAAAATCAGCGAACCGCTTGTGAGGAATTGTTGCAGATCGGATTTGTGAAAAGTCGACGTAACGGATCATACCTGATCCGTCGCGAAATCGGAATCGCCGATCGCCAATCGAACCCCGGATGTTTCTCTATTACCAAATATATTGGAAAAGAATAGGGGACGGTCGAAAAGACGGTGGAGAATATAACGTCTAATTGATTTAGACGCGTTAGTGCAATACCGCGGTTTTATCATTAAAATAAAATGGATCTCGAAGAATTGTTTGAAGGAGAAGAAAGAATGGAAGTTGAAGCAAACGATGAAGAAATGGAAGTGAATGAAGAAGAAAAAATGTCTGATGAAGATGCAATATTGTCAGACGATTCGTGTTATGATAGTGAAATATCTGATACGGAAGAAATTTTCAGAGTGTTGAATCATGCAGAAGTAAATGCGTTAAATCCTCTGACAAAGATGTGCTGCACATACTGTTATTTCACTCCAGGACAGGTGAAGTTTTGTGCGTCATGCATTGTGAGAATCAGTGGATTATTCTCGATGTTATACGTTTATTGCAGACACGACACATGTTCGTATATTCTCATGGACGGTCTTTTCTGTTCATCTTGTGGAGACCCATTATATCTTATTTCACCGTGTAATCTGTGTCCTATGTGTGTTTTTGTGTAAATTTTAACTGTGTAAATAGCCTGCAGTATTTTAGTGTATACATATTATTGTTTAAAATTAAGAGACTATGGCCTGTATTCTGAAGATGACTGACTTAAGAGACGGAGGTTTCTGGTTCAAATCCAGCGGTGGTAGGCAAATTTTCTAAGTACAATAAAAATTTATTTAATTAAGCTTGCATGTAATAGCGTGAAGAGTTAATGGAGAAACGCGAACGCGATACCCCCCCCTCCTCCGCGGACCGACGCTGCCGTTGCACGCGGACCCTTCCCGATACGATAATTCCTCCGCATAAACGAAAGATTTTATAGTAACTACGATGATATCGTTCGTATAAGTTACTACAGAAGTAATACTCACGTAAACGTAAACTATTATAATTCCTGTCACATATAATCATTCTTTTTGTTACAGTGGATATGGGTAGACAACGTGCCCGCACTTAAAATAGAACTAAATAATATGGTGAAAATTCGAATCCCTCGCAATCCGGTACGTATGAATATTTTCATAGATTTCACATTTTTTAAATTTTTGTTTATCTTGTTTTCAGCACCATATATACATGCACGAGATAAAATAGCATGAGGATTCGTAAACTTGGCGCGCCAGCGTTGGGTAAGTTGGTTTAGGACGATTGACCAGGAAAACAACGCTGAAATCTGGGAAAATTCCGCGGACATTGATATTTTTGGATTACGTCGTTTATTCGATATGGAGGACTTTGAAGAAGAAGAAGAACACTGATAAGTTACTCGTTTTTCTAATACAAAATATATTAAATAAACATTGCTTTATATTAATCATCTTGTTACATTTGTGTGTTTCAGGTAAAGAAGTTGCCTTGAACTCCCATTATTTTCTTACTTCCTCAGTTAAGGTTGCGCTTTTAAAAAAATACTATATCAATTTTGTAACTTATCTATAAGCAATATATATTTGTACGGATTCTAAAGATAAGACAAGGCGAGCGTTGTGTGCATGTATGTGTGGGTGTGTGTGTGTATAGGCAGAGTAATTAGGTGGCAGAAAGCGAGTAAATGTAAAATGATTTTGTAAAAAGTTGGCGTCCTTAAAAACGCCCTTTCAACCCCATCATGGGAATAAAGTGCATAGTAATCTAACCTATTTATATGAATTCATGTTGACACAAAATTCATGCCACATGACAAATAAATAAGTATATAATATGGTAAAAAGTTTAAATGATTTATCCTTTTCATTTACCATTCATCCAATTCCCTGTCATTAGAATTAAGCTGTCTTCGTTTATCGTTTACTTAAATGTATTATTAAAAATTAAATATCGCGAAGATCTAAACAATTAAATATCGTTGGTGAAAAAAAGACGCGCGCGAACGGGGCCGAGAGTGAGAACGCGCGACGTTGACCACAGCTCTATTCATTTTAATTTCTCGCGGTATTTCCACAAAACACCTCGCATGCATTGTACTTGTGTATGTGAACAGTCAAATTAAGTATACGTGACAACGCTTACTCGCTATTACGTTCCTGGAATTCCTCCAGCGATGCTAGTATAGGCTAGATAACGCGCAACACGTACCATTTTTGCAGATTGAACGTACAAAAGAGTTCACTGTTTCTCGTAGCGATACTTTTAAGTCCGAAGGAACTGCATCTTCATCAGACATTTCTTCTTCTTCATTAACTTCAACTTCAATTTCTTCATTGATTTCAATTTTCTTTAGGAGGTGCGATTTCCATTTTACTTTACATAAAATTTGATGTACCAATTGCCGGATCTCGACTATTATTGAGTGAAGTCATCGTGACATTGTCCTTGATATCATATCATTGACCTGTACAGATTTAGTGCACGTGTTCGATGATGTCATTGTGTGACATGTTGCGGCATGTTCTTGAAAACAATATCACGTCATTGGCTTATGCAAAAATTAAATTGTATTTAACTTCGTCCCTACCAACACCATGCTTACAGCAGCCGTATATCGGCGCGCTATTTGAAAATACAACAATTGCAATTTTGTGAACGTTCGATGAAATCATCAATTATCGTGACGCGTCGCAATATGTCTTTGAAAAAGGTATCACGCCATTGACTTTTGTGGATTTAATCTATATGATCGCAGCAGCCATACATCGGCGCTATGCAAGATTTGCACTTTTGCATGTGTTTGATGAAGTCAGTGCATAAGTATAAAAATGCTTAAACATCTCTTGTCGTAAAGATGATGAATCTGTATTTTGGCGAGTGGACCATTCTTCAGCTACATCTCGCACGCGAACGCGATTTTGAGTGTAACAAGGACTTGTGTCGTTTGAGTTTAAATTTTTTTGAAAAAATACGGTAAGAAAAAAATATATTTTATTTTTTGAGATTTAAAAACAACGTTAAAATTTAATTACATAAAATTCTTCTATTTATAGAAATAAAACCGCCAATACAACTCATAATTATTAGGTAGTTGGACGGGGTTCTGCCTCGGCTGTATCCCAAAACATATGATAATCTTATACATAGTTTCTGCATCATCGGGCTCGAGCCTTGCTACGTGGGACGGAGATCTCCACGTATACGCTTATGTCAGGGGTGCTATGCGGTGTTTCACCTTCAGTTGCGTGGATATGAAAGAAAAGTGCAATGGCATGGCATTTCATCGCGGTTGCATGGGTTCCCAATCCATGTTAAAACAATGTGCTTCAAGTGCGGAAAAATAATCATGCGTATAAGGACTGCAGATGAGTGCCGCGAGTGTATTGAAGCGTATTTAAACAATAAAAGAGAGTTTGCGAGATTCAATAGATGTCGTAAAATCTATAAGATAGAGCTTCATAAATGAGATTAGTATGTGATGATGAGAGTGAACAGCTCTGTATTGCGTGTGATTTATTGTAGTAGTATAATGCTAGTTGAGAGGGAAAATGTGTGAGTAAGTAAGAGGAGAATATGGATGAGTTTTATACATATATATATATATATGTATATTGTAGGACATGATGACTATTGCATATTGTATTATTGACGTTCTGTATATGTTGTTGGATATACTATGCTTGTCATACGCTGTGTGTTTTGCGTCGATGCATTGGCGGCGTGCGCAAAGAGCGAAAGAATTACGCTTAAATTTAAACGTTTATGTCTTATGTTGAGTTTATTGTGTGCATTCGGCAGATAGTTCTGTACTGCTAATGAACTACTACAATAAATTATTCTAAAGAACCTTTAGTGAAAATTTATACTATGTTTGACTGGCTTTCTGTCCCTGTTCCCGCAACATTCCCATATTACTGTATGACTTCGAATAATTAATGCGGAACTCGAACTTTATGCTTATAACGTACGTAGGAGCTGTCAGATAATCATTTTCTTCTATGTTATTTAAATCGCAAATATAACAGGTATGTTACTTCCTAAAAGATTATAATAAAAATAATGTTTAAAATATAATTAATATTTAAAATATAAATTGTATTAAATATAGATACTTATTCAATAGCAGTTATACAAATCAAATCATCGAAACAGTTTCGCGCGTGTTCGATGAAAATCATCGCGAGACATGTCGCGACATGTTCTTCAAAACAATAACGCTCCATTGACTTATGCGAAATTTGCAAAATTTGCAGTTTTGCACGTGTTCGATGAAATCATCGCGAGACACGTATGCTCTTGAAAAGAAATCATATTTGAT
>JASTWP010002857.1:0-35094 GCA_030770255.1 Temnothorax ravouxi
CTATATAGCTCTCTCAATAATATGCGTATGCGTCTTGTACAGAGAGAGATCCCACACACACACACACACACACACACACACACACACACACACACACACACAATGTCTATCTGTCTCAGATTCGTTTTTCGCCTACGGGCGTAGCATCGTAGTGCCCACTCCATACTTATATCTCAGTGGGTATAATCGATTATTTGTGGAGGTGGATAGCGAGAGGGATACGCTTATCCCCTTATGTATTAGCAATACTAACATAAATTATAAAAATTTTTTAATAATAAAAAAAGCTATTTTATAATTTTTTATAATAAAAAGGTAACAGACAATGCCAATTTTTAATTCCAAATAATATTAATGTTAATATTATTAGAAAATATGAATAATTTGATGTTTTGTGTTCGACAATTATTGATCATTTGACAACGTTGCATTTTTGAAAGTGGTAAAAAAGACGTAGTTATATTTTACAAATTGAATAATTTTTTTGAAAAGCAACTATGTGTTTTTTTTACACCAATTGATTCATCTTATTATTCTATACATAAAAGTGTTAAAGTACACTTACCAAAAAATGAATAGTTTACGAGTTAGTTTATATTTCATATCTCAAAAAATGTGCCAGATAATAAAGTATAAAATATCTCGTAAACTATTAATTTTTTGATAACTCTACTTTAATACTTTTATATGCAGAATAACTAGAAGAATCATATTATGTAAAAAAAATTATACAATTTTATTTAAAAAAATGGCGATAACCTTTACATGACCTTAAAAAATCGCTTTTTTCGAAAAATTGATTTTACCATTATTTGTCCTCTTTCAGACGATACAACACTTTCGTCTGGAACATTTTTTTTTTTAAATGCTTTCTTTTCAAGATATTTAAGTGTCTTAATTAAAATGCCTCATTCTATTCCATATAAAACTCTTTTAATTTTTATTTTTTTGGAATTAAACTACACGGAGAGAATTTTCTCTTAAAATTTACCCTGAAATCATGGTAGTTGTGGGACATGTACCACCAAGAATTTTATGTGAGCTATTCTGATTAATTATTATCGAAAAATCGACAAATTTTGAGTCATTTTACTGGGCTATTAGCATATTTTTCATATTCATAATCATGAGACCGCCGGAATTCATGGATTATCGCTGTATTGAACGAACCATCACGCGAGATAAGATTATCTGATTTTTATAATGTCATTAAATATTTTATATTACGTACGATTTGTTCTTGCATTGATCGATTATTTCCGTCGCATTATCAGAGATGACAAATAGTCACGCGCAATTCCATGTAGCCCATCGGTCAATATTCTTTAAGATAAAAATATTTATTATTAATTGTATGTAATTTCATAATTCGTAAATAATCTTTAATGTTATAGAAATAATGTTATAAAAATAAAATGTGATTTTTTGGGGTACCAAATGAGAAAAGATTAATCGTATAAGTGTATCACTCTTGAATTTTTCAATAAATAAAAACAAAAAACTGCTCAGAAAAAATCTACATATAAGTATAAAATATTTATATGTTTGTATTTTAATTGTAATTAATGTTTTACCGAATTAATTGATGAATGACCACGAACGAACAACTAGATCTACTTCGCGAAAGAGCGAAAAGCTGTTGAAACTGTCACGTGAATCTAATCTACGGACATGACACATGACATCACGCGTGCTCTCCTCGGGAGGACCGCGCGCGCATACATGTAATGTATAATAATGCTTCAATTTCATCGTTCCGCATAATGAAAGATGCCACTGGAGATACGGCAATTTGCGTAATAGTTGACCGTTAGATCGGAGGCCGCTCCGCGACAACCTAGAAACCGCAGAAGGATAAATCCTGACCTTACGAGATGTCGCGATTTTTAGATTCGATGAGATCTTGCAAAGTAACGCGATCATTTTTCGTTACTTTCCATTTTACGTCGCGACGCCAATGTTGATAGCCGATTGAGGCATCGATAACGGGTACGAACTTCAAATCTTCATAGAATTTCTAATCAGTACTGGACTTGTACGCGTTAACAAAAACGCTGCTGTTTGTAATAGATTTCTCACGGTTCTTTATTATAATATATAATTAAGGTGTTTAAGCGTTTTTAATGCAGACGGCATAGATTTTTCTAAGAACTTAATGGCCCAGGCAACACGCATTTCTAGTGGAGTCAGTTGACTACGTCAGTGCTAAAGAGCAGAATAATAACATGCGCGTGTTACAACGTCGTCTGCAGCAGTCTGTAGCTAATTGTAAGTGAGGTGTAGCCGTGAGAATGCTGAGAGGGAAAATAAAAAGAAAATTCTCGAAAATAAAGGTTGTCAATGCGCGAGAGAATAATTATGCCGCTACCATACAGCGCAGAGAAAAGACATGTGCAAGTGAGGTTAGAAAGAATCGTGCGATTTTGACACTCAGAAGATCATTCGCCTAACCTGTCGTACGTCATATTAAAACTACAATATCTTTTATAACTACTCGTCAACACCAAGTTTTCTTCTTATCATTAAAAAGATTATTATTTTAACTACAATTCTTTAGTTGTTTTTTGTTTACCTGGCTCGCAAACTTGCCAAGAAAATACATCACTTTCGGTAAAAATTTTAGTGTTTACCATATGCCCTGTGTTAAAAATGCGAATTTTAATACTGATATTTTTTAAATTTTTATCGTCAACCTATGCTAATGTTTTGGGCATCGGTTCGTTGTGGTTCACTTTACAACATAATTTAATTTCATAAAGATCTGTCGTTTTATGATCGAGGTAAGAGCCTCCTTAAATATTAACTGCGCTACATATTCGCTAAACTCTATACAAGTCGACGTCCATTAAAAACTGGATAATTTGCAAAATCGGACTTCTTTACCAAAATATAAATTATAGTTACAATGTCAATTATCTTGTTCTTCCAGTTATTTAATTAATAATATTACCGTTTCTGTAACCTTACCTTATTGAATCTTTTCTTTATAGAATTGATAATATTTTGAGTGCGCTGCTTCACTTTTATTTTCACAAATTGTCCCTTATTTTTGCCCACATTACTCCTCACTTTATGTTTCTTATCACTCATTATTATTATAAAATCTCTCTTTGATAAAAAGAAAATGTCACAATATTTTTTTATTAATGAAATTGACACTTACATTGACAATTTTGTTATCAACTTCACATTTTTACAATCGGCGCCCTGAAAAGCGCAGCGTTGCCATATCGTTCTGACACAGTAAAATTTACCGAAAAATGAAAAATTTCTAAATACACCTACTTAATATTTTCACTTTTTTCTTATAATTAAACATAATAATCAATTATAACTTGATTTTATATAAGTTTAATGCAATATACAAGAGTTTGCTGCTTAAGCGTCTACAAAATACGCTTCTCCGTGAAAGGAATACCTTAAAAGTAGAATAAATATGAAGTAAATCACATTTTTGAAGAGATAAATGTATTATAAAATTAGTACAAACGTAACAAAATAATGAAGTATTAATAAACTTCGAAACAACGTCTAAAAAAACATAGTAATTATTAATAAAAAATTAATTACATTAATTGAATTAATTGAATTATCAAAAAATAGACTCGTAAAAGTACGATAAAATTTTGGAATATAATTGTCTTTGAGAATAGTTCTCGAATTTCAGATTTCTTTTTGTTTTCTATGAATAACTTTTGAAAGTATGCTAGTTGTAGTTCTAAATGGGCAGCGGTAGATTTTGATTTTCTCCTATTACTTAGTATTTTTTTGTAATTTTGCTGAGAGAAAAGATGTTTTAAAAAAAGAGATAATATAAGGATTATTTTTTTCTACTTTTATAAACTTAATGTCTGTCATTATTACAATCTCATTCTCAGTTGCTTTTAAAAAATTGTTGCCAAGTAAATTTGCTAGAAAAAGATTTACTTATTTTGTAGTAGAAGACTGTCACAATACTTTCAAGTTGTGTGACGTTGTTCCAGTAGAAATACTGCGACACTCACTGTATTTATTCATTTATGACCCTATTCATCCAGCAACTGCAACTTAATCGGTTTAAAAGAATAAGAGTACGATATATATGTCTCGATTTGGGACATTGTGTTCACTGGGAGGAGATGATTTTTCAGCTGTGATTAATTAAAAAAGCTATTCTGGGGAATTGTGTTCAAGAATATAGAAATGGATGAGAAATGGAGATTATTTGGTTATTAATTTTAGGTAAATCTCTTAGCGCAAAAGTATCTCGGTAAATAATGTCATTTCCTTTTCTAATTACGGAGTATCGATGTTTCTGAAGACTTTCCGAGTTGTCTCTACGTTGCATAAGTAATTGTAAACAACTGCAAGACAACGATTTTTTTCGAGAAATAAGTTTGTATGCGTATATACTATGGAGCTATACAAGCGATAGGAAAGTAATCAGAGAGATAACGAACATCTATACAAAGTGTGTTATACAAAGGTAGCACGACACCCGCGACTTATTATCATTCGCCTTATCTGGATACAGTATTCAAGGAGGGACAACAGCGGTGCGAAGTTCGTAAAAGCCTATAAAGTTTTTATACACTGTCCTGTTGTTGTAATAAAATTTATAACTCACTTTTACATTAAAATTCAATGTGAGTTTCATTAAAATCCAATCCAAACGCATATACTAGGGTGCAAATATATATATATATATATATATATATATATATATATATATATATATAATATATAGGATTATATATATATATAATATATATATCTCCTTAGTGAAACAATTATTTTTTACGAAACGATGAGCCCATACTTGAAGATGACCCTAATCAGCGAAATGTTCTGTGAAAGGGTAATTATTTCGATGGGAATAGCCATTTACCGTTTGAAATCAATTGTATTCTGCTCGTATTCGCATATATTCTCGTGTCGTTATTTTGTTTGTCGCATTTTATCTCAATCAGAATTATCTAATAAAACTGCTTTAACAAAAATCTCTTTTTCGCGATTAGATACTTGAGAGTATTTTGTTCCGTGCTTCGCGCCGGATATGCGCACGTAAAATATAGCGGAAGAAAAATTCATTGTTCCGCAGATAATACGCGGGTGACGAATATAATTGGGGTTTATTGCGCAATTCACGATCTACGATTATGATTTATCGAACGCCAGCGATTCGCTGCATCGCGCATAATTACGCGCGACCAATATTGACTTCCTGTTGTTCCGTTACGCACTTTTCTTATCTCCTCTTATCTCACGTCGCAATTCGGAATTACGTGCGCCTTTCAATTTATAACACGTACGGCATCTGTTGCGTATGGAAATAGCCGTGAAAAATGCGTTGAAATATTATAGTTACGTTCTCCAAATGAATGCGCCGTCGAAAATCATCGCGGTATGGATCAAAGATAAAAATAGTATACTAAAGATAAGATTTGTCTACGACACGTATCTTAAAAATGTCATTCATGGGCCTTATACATATATATACATATATATAATCGTTATCTGTAGCTCATTTCCACGTCTTTTTGCTTCTTCACTTCCGTCATGTTTATTGGATCAGCGAGATCGATTCTGTATGACAGCCTAGAGAGTGTTGCAATCACGTGCCGTATACCTGCGCGACGATTCAGGTATATGCATGCAAAAACAGCCGTGTCGCGCACAAAACCGCCGGCGACACAAAAGAGACAGCGTTCTATCGCAATCCGTTCTTATCTGCTGACAGAAGATCGTCACGAGTTCTGATTCCCTCTCCTCTTTCCACACCCACCTCCCCTACCTCCTTACGCACTCGCGAAGGTGGGATTTATTCGTTGTATCGGATCTAGTGTCGGATCAAATCATTCGCGAGCATTGTACCTGTGTGACTGGTGGAGTAGGGCTGGAGGCTTAATTTGTTGCTCGGAGCTGCCTATACGTGTCCATAATTCAAGTTGATTAGATTTTCAACGAGGTTTGTTCTTTTTTTTCTTAGATTACGAAAAGAGAGGTGTTCTTCAATAAAATTGACTTTTAGAGAATACAATCCGCACAGTTAACGTATATCCGGAAATGTGTCGCGTTCTCTAATCGCGTTCGCCAATCGCTACAATCGTCTAATTAATCAGTCGCGCAATAACGAGATAAACTCGCAAATAGCTTCTAAAGGCGGCTGCTTCGTTAGCTGTCTTCCTTTATATTATTATAATCGTTATTGTTTTCAATGATTTCAGTTAGAGCATATATTATACGTGCCAATACATACGTGCGTTGTCTGTACATAATTAACATGCTCATTTGCGTTTTCTTGTTTGCTCGCCGTGCCTTGACGTAATTATTGACACTGTTGAAAAATCTTAATTAGTCGCCTGTCGAAGGCGACTAATGAACCAAACAACAGCGTATCTGTGTTTGAAGATGTGCCCGAGCGTACATTATAGTATATAACGCTTGAAGACGGCGCGCTTTTTCGTTTGCTATATTTCACGGACGCTCAGAAATGATTTACATTTTTCGAAAATTTTTCGCTTTTCCCGTTTTGCTTCAAAGCCGCAGAGACTCGTGCGAATATTTTTTGACGTTGCTCAATGTGATTTAAACGTTTCGGATAAGACAAAGATAATTGCCGGCGCTCAGAATTTGAGGATTTGACGGTAGAGTAGGTACTTCTTTTCTCTAATCATCTCTAATTTGGCATTATTACGCGATGCACAATTATCTCTAAAAATAGATTTTTTGACATTTTTTTCAGAAAAATGCTTTGGCATAGTCATCTAAATTGCAATTTATCTGGTATAGCTTTCCAAAGCAGTACATTGCAGTAAATTTTTTAATGAAGTTAGAGGAGTAAAGCTCCAAAAAAATCACGTAGTTAGCTCATAACCCAGATAGATAAAAGACGTCATATAAAAACACCTTAAAGACATCTTTAATGTCTTTTTGCCTTTTAAACATGCGTCGGGCCATTTCGCGCGGACGGCATTTCTCCGCGTCACCTTTCGTAGGAATTTTATCTTCGGGCTTTCCGCGTAGAGGAGAGGAACCATTTTCTCCGCCGGTTGCACACGTAACGTAAAACGTAACTGATACCGGGTCAACCGCCGTCAGACGTTGGTCGGCATACCCGACACGCTGCGCTGTGAATTGATTCGAACGAGCATCTGCCGCGCGTACAATGAGCAAGCTTGTCGTTCGCGTTTCCTCCTCTCCCGTCGTGTCGCCGCGTCGTCGTCGTTCGTAGCTTATTGTATTGTGTTTGGCCCATGGCTCGTTCCACACACGCCACGTTGAATCGGACTCAACGGCGAAGTCGTAAAGTCCGCGATAGTAGCGAGACGCGCGCTCAGTCGCGCGGTACCCATTGTGCTCGCTTGAATTCGCTTGTATAAACGTTACGTACGTTACGTAATTATTTTTCTCTTTTTTTTTGTTTTTTTTCCGCAAAAGTGCGCGTAACGCTTATCGTCGCGGTAGTGCTCCAACTGAACGCGACCTTGCGAGAACGTATATACATATTATACTATCAGTGGGAGTCGAGGATTGTACGCTATTTCTATCTGTCCGTGCTCATCGTGCGCGGACCTCACACCTACAGCTTAGCGATTCAATAAATCTGCAATCTGTATTAATGAAATATTATGAGAGCGATCGTATCCTCGCAGGATCTTTGTTGCTTTCGAGCGACTTGCTGATAATAATAATAATCGAACGAAGTGCTTGCGAGGCAATCACGTGAACCTGTTTTTGCTTAGATCTATGAAAAACGTCACGTACATTTCTGTAAATTTATATTTTAACTCTTTTAGGTTCTGGACTTTACGCCGCTTGCGAACTGATCGATTCAATGAAACATCTTCGATTTAATTGAAATGACAATTTTGAGTTTAGATCTCAATCTGGATCGAATTATGATATTTATTTTGAATATTACGAGTCATCCGGAATTCCCATGCGTCTTGATTGAAGAAGCGTACATACAAGCATTTGCTGCTCGAGAAACTTTATTTTTTTCTTGTGCCGCACACAAAAATAAAGAATTGTCAAATCAGCACTGATATACTTGTATATGTATACGCAAGAATATATAATTTTCTTATAATAATTTTAACTTTTTATTTCAACTCTTTTTTTCTTGATTGAACTATATAAAACTTCGTTTAACTATATAAATGATTTTATTTATTCAAGCAAGTTTTCTTCGTTTAATGCAATATAATCTTATTTCAAGATTATATATATATTCTTGCGTATTAGTGTTGATTTGACACTTCCTTTTTTTTTTGTGCCGCAAAATATATGGGTTTATTCGTTTCATTCTCATAAAATATTCGGATAACCAGAGTATAACTATACAGAGTGATCCTGAACTAGTTGGTCAAAATCGGGATTCGATCGGGATTCGATTGGGCTCGTTATAAGGATGAAAAAAGTTTCCATAAACGTTAGTCCAAAAACGCATGCGAGATCGCATATTATCAACAGTTGCGAAATTATAAGAAATACGCCAGGAATCTTTGAGCGTGTTAGATATTCAATGGTTAGACGGATAGAAGCGTGTGTTTTAGTTAACGATGGACATTTTCAACAACTTCTGTAAATAAAAATAAACTTTTTCCTCTTTGAATAGGCTTGACCCTGTTTTTACTGTTTTTTCTTTTGATGGCGCCTCTTGTTGATGTCCAGCTGTCCTTCTAGCCACTTTTGATGATCTGTCTGACAGTCTTTTGTGGATAATATGGCTTTCTGTTTCTTGCCATCTTTACAATTCTGATATTTTATCCATTCTTTTCATCTATTTTTGATACATGTTCCAGGCTCGTTTTTTTACCTTATTCACTTGACGACGTCCTGGATGTCGCTTTTGTTATTTCTGTGTTTGGAATTCTGTCTCTGAAGCTGTATCCCGTAGGTAATGCTTCTAAAGCGAGGAACACAGACTTTGCATAACGCATAATACGTAAGCATAAGAAAACTGATTGGTCTATTTCCTTATGCCACATGTGTATGGACCAATCAATTTTCTTATGCTTACACATTATGCGTTGTGCAGAAGTGTGTGCTCCCCGCTTAAGTATACTTTTCACACACACACACACACACACATTTCTGCAGTACGGACTATATGCAACATAATCCGTACTGTAGATTAGGCTCTTAGTTTTGCAGATATCTCTGGTTTTCGCTGCGTGGTCATTATTGGTCGGACACAGGTTTATTATCCCGATCTTGGCCTCTTGGTTTCATACAAGTGGTTGTTTTAACGTATTGCTTCCTCATAGAGGAAGCTTTGTTTTCGTAAAAAAAATTTTTTTTTGTTTTTTTTAACGTGTTCAGAATGTTCTAAAACGTCGAAAAATTATAATTTTAAAAAATGTCTGTATGTATGTATGTGTCTATGTACCAAATTTACCGTTATAACTCTAGAACTAATCAACCAAATCTTAAAGAATTATATATGAAATAGGGGTAAAAAAAACTGAAGAAAATTAGGTTGATTAGTTTTATATGCGAGCTTTATATGCTCTAGCTTTATATGCGAGCAAAATTATGGACCTTTGATCGCATTTTTCCCTAAATTGTGTTTATTGTTTTTTATTCAATCTTAGTACTAATGTTTAAATTTTAATGTTTAAATTTCAAAGTTTAGCAGCGCCAAGTTTTTTTACAAGAAAAATTTATTTATTTTGTTTTAATTAAGGACGTTCTCTCATTCTTATACCAGAGAAAATCGATTTTCTTAGGATTTTCTTGAAACTGTGAATATACGTTAATTTAGGTGTGCTTTATGCGTGGTATAAATTTCAGTACCTCTTCCGGTATAAAAAATAAAGATACTGAGCCTCAAAGTTTAAAAAAAATTATTTAATTTAATTTTTTTTAGTTTTGGCATTTTTTCCTTATAGAACTCGACGAGAGGAGCAACTTTGGTCATCTTGGCCAACCTCGTATCTCTTACCGTTTGGCCTGGAAAACCTTTTCATTAGTAAAAGTTGAAACTTTGAGGCTCAATATATCTTTATTTTTTATACCGGAAGAGGTATTGAAATTTATACCACGCATAAAGCACACCTAAATTAACGTATATTCACAGTTTCAAGAAAATCCTAAGAAAATCGATTTTCTCTAGTATAAGGACGAGAGAACGTCCTTAAATACTTTTATTTTGTACTGTTACTTCTTTAATTTTTTGTAATTAAAATGATTCTTTGTAATATTAAAAATTTGTTAAAGAGAATTAAGAAGCTATTATCACTTGGGTTTAGAAGAGGAAGACCCTTGAATAGAAATACGAAGATACCACTTGGGTTTTATTTCTTTAAAGTAGTTGCATAACAATTATCTTTCAAAGCAATATATACATATTCTCTTTACAATTGGCACAATTTAATTTAAAGGTTTCACATCTTTTTTTGAAATACATGTCACTTTTGAGTTAAGTTAGGTAATATAATTTTGTGAAAAAGATATAAAGGGGCTTCCCTGCAAGTAGATTACGATTTACTTTTAAAAAACGTAAACAACGTAAGACATTAAGTCCACCCCCCACCATGGCTTGCTTATAGGGCAAAGCAAGGTCTATTATTGTATACGGTTCGAGTTTTCAACTTTCCATGCGAACCGAGGTCTACCCTCACTCACCCCCGCCTACATGTGTACGGTCTATACGGTCTATACACACAATCGAAGTATTATTTAAAAATTTACATGATTTATTTTTAACTTTAACACACTGTATATCTCAAAAACTAGAGTGGTTAGCCTTATAAGACCTATATAATTTTTTGTTTAGCGTAAAAAATACTATCAGAAACCATCGTCAAATTAAGGGGCCAAAGTAATCGTGCCAATTTCTTGTTAATATCAATCATGAAATTTGTAAATATTAAAAAAGTGAAGTATGCGAGAGAGTTGTCCTTAATATACACTGTGAGCGTGCATCTGCACGTGCAATAACGAGACAAGCCACTTAGCCAATTGCAGACTCTCGTGCGACCAAGTAATAAGAGAAAGACTTGCGACAGGCGCGGTATTAAATTTAGCAAGCTTCTAGAAATTTTGCTGAACTACTGCCCGCCTAGAATATCTTTCTGGTATTGTCTTAAAACAATATATTATATAACATATTGTCTAAATTGATCTTTAAGCTGATATATCTTGACGTTAAATTGCAATGAAAAGGATACATTGTCGCCTCAGAAATTTCGACATGGAATAAGTACGTTAACGAAAATTCCGGTCGAAGCGATCAAGCCTTGAGATGTTAATTAGTCGAGTCGATAACACGTTAGTGTTTCAATGTCCTCTTTATAATTAGCCACGGGCAATGGTGCCCCGATAAAAAAGTTGTTAAAATTGCTTAGAAAAATGCTAATCTTCGATACTTAAAATTGCTTAGAAGAATGCTAATCTTTCGATATTTGCAGTTAATGAAGCTAGGTTTACTCACGGTGTAAAGATAGCTTTAAAGAAGATATGGATGGATGCCGTATCGAAAAATGTTTTGAGGAACGTTAGTTAATGTTAATAATTCATTTAGTTAATTTCTTTTATGATTCCTTATCAAACGATTACGAAGACTGCTACTGTGAGAAGAAGATTTTACTGTTTTCCGCCATGTTTCGGAGACACGTCATTTTAGCATACGTGACACATTTTTTGCGGACGCATTTTCGATTTCTACGAATTTTCTAAAATTCTATAAGTTTTTTGAATTGCTTATTATGCCATCTAAGACTTTTCGCTTTCCTCCTCTCAAACTCGATACGTACAGTTTATATATTAATTGCTAATTATTGGACCGCATTTGAGAACAAACGTAACGTCAGCGTAACGTTGGCGCCACTTTTTTTTATCCGAGTTGACGAACCGCGATAAGAGCGAAAATTTAACCCGGCGCGGCGAGGGTGTGCCGACGCGAGTGTAACACTTTTATTCACGTACATATTTATGGAGCGTCTCGCTTATCTGGCACTCCTGTTTACCCTCGCGTCTCCACCTACTACGTGGAAACAGAGCGCCGCGGCCGTAAAACTTTTCATTTGAACTTTCGGCGATCAGATTGCGTCGGGTAATGACTATTTTAAATACGATAAATTTAAACGACGATTAAAATACATGCATTTCCCGTGTTGCATTTTGTGTGGCGGTATTTGTGTTTGTCGATAAATAAGCACGCGTACGTGCTGAATTCGATAGCGATTCCTCAAATGTCGTTCATGTGAGAAAATCTTCGATGGGAGAAAAAGAAGAGTGTGTTTGCAAATCAAATATTGGCGGTTTCCCCGTCGACAAGGAAAGTCATTAATCACGGTTTTCCGCGTTCTTCTCTTTTGGTTCTTTTCTTTCTGAGTTTCGTCTCACTCTCGTAGTCGCTGCTTTAATTTGAATAAAAAGAAGTTTGTGAATGATCTATTCGGAAATTTACTTTACAATATATAGATTTTAGTCTGCTCCGTTTTTCACGTGTAGTTTTACACTCCGTGTAGTTTCCTTTAAATATATACAGCAGGATTTTCTGCTATTTGTACTGATTCGTTTACCTAGCAGAGATCTAGAGACTGTTTCTTTTATACATTTTATTAAGATTTTACAAATATGTTAATTAACAGATATTTAAAATATGTGAAACTGATGTTTCATTGTAGTGGCACGGTGACCTCGTTTTTTATTTCGCATATTTTTGTGACGTATTTATTGATCGATAATAATGTGCGTGTCGTGCTAACAAGACGTGACTACAATTGCCTTATCTTGTATCAATGTTTGCTCGATATCTCGTCGATTAAGATTCACGATTCACTTCTCTTACAGTTTTAATGTGTCTCTTTTACTCACGTTTTTTCTATATTTTTTAGAAATAATTAGCAAAAAAATATTTTATTAAAATATTTCAGTTTGATAAATTGATTTCGTCGTATTAAATTCGCCGCTAAGCAGTATTACTCAAATTGCAACTTTGTAAAAATTTATTTGGACGAGATGTACGTTAAAATTATAATTTTCAGGAAGTTAAATAAAAATCGCGACTTTATGAGCAACATAAAAATAGCTCAGTCGCAGAAGGTATGGTTATCATGCACCATACCTTTGTAATTTTCTGTTGTATTTGATATAAGCTGCAATTTAGAAGAAATATTGTCTTTCTTGTTGCAGGATAAGGATTAAATTGCTTTGAAAATGGGGGCAATGTTCAGGAGCGAGGAGATGGCCCTTTGCCAGCTGTTCATTCAGCCGGAGACGGCTTACCTTTCTGTTTCCGAACTTGGAGAAACCGGTACGGTGCAATTTCGTGATGTAAGTTGAATTAAGTGTAATCTTCTCCATCGATGACTTTATTTAATGTAATTAGTCTGACTAGTCTGTAACTACTTATGATGATTTGAATATGTCAGCTGATGCGTTTAAAGTTATTTTAAAATTATGTTTTTTTGTGTTTTGGGATGAGAAATTCATTGTCTCTCTCTGTTATCTCATTTATTATACTTTATAATAATTATTATGGAGAAAGGGAGAAGAGAAAGCGTTTCTTTCTTAAATAATATTAAATTTCTATATCAGTTAGCATAGGTAACTGCAGAAATATTTAATTTTAAGAATATAAGAATTCTATCAAACTATGAAATACGTAATTATACTTGTAACAATATTTGTTTAACAGATTGAAGTAAATTATTAGATATGGGATTAATAACTATATAGAATGCTATCTTAATTCTTTAACACCGGAGACTTAAGTGTTATGTTTACTAAAACACCTAAAAATAATTTATTTAAAAAGTTACAAATTTTGTTTGAAAGTATTATAAATATCTTAATTTTACTACCTAAGATTTATATACTTTTGTAGTATGTAAATTGTATATAATAAAATTAAAACATTCTCTATATAAAGTACATATTAAATGCGTGAGATATAAAACCATTTAATGCATTTTGAAGTTGTGAGCTAGTTTACACCGAGCATTTGATACGCGTACCAAGTACTATATATTCGGACTAAATTGGCTTAGTACGAGAGTGTAAACGATAGCGTATTAAGTTAGTACGATACGTATCATGAAGGCGTATTGTACCAAAATGGTATGCATATTATATATATTTAGCAATCATGGATAGCAAAGGACACAAACATATCGAAATATTTAAAATGCTTGAGCCAGAAATGGAAAACGGTTATAAAAAATCAGCGGACTAGATAAAACTAAAATTGAATAAATAACTGTCGTAAATGTCTTTTATGAATATTTTGTTGGATTTTTAGAAATCTTAATAAAGTGGAAAATAAAATTGCAATATTCTTTTTCATATTTATTTCTATAATATTGACGATAATAAACGAATATAAGCTACGTTTCAATATTCACTCTATATACAATGTATGTATACATAAACTATAGATCTTCAGTTGACAGCGAATATCGAAACGTAGCCATCATAATATAAATGGTGTAAACGCATGTAAATCAAACGTTTGATGCGTACCAGCTTGATTCGTATTAAATTTAGGTACGGTGTAAACTAGCACTGTATCCTGTGAACAGTCAGGTGATTCAATTTTAATGGACTGCACATAAGATTCAATTTTAATGAGTACATTAATGTTCCTGATTACATCGGAAACTAATCATATTAAATTTTGACGTAATGTCTAGCTGAACGGCGACTTGAATTATTTTCAACGGAAATTCGTTAACGAGGTCCGACGATGCGACGAACTGGAGCGCAAGCTTCGGTACATCGAGGCGGAGGTCAAGAAAGACGGTGTACCAATCCCGGATAATCTTACGGAACTACCGCGCGCGCCCAACCCACGTGCAATTATCGATCTCGAGGTAAAAAAATTTCCTCTGAAATTCGTCGAAAGCTTGTTTCAACGTAGGTATACCGCATAAAATAAATCTAAATAAAATAGCGTCAGGCCCGAATCCTCGTGTTTTTGACGATTTAACGATTATAAGGGAAAGGTACCAATACCCGAATATGTATAATGTGGTATAATACCTATATCCGAACACCTTTATTATTTATAAGTATAACGCGAATTAAAATCAAAGATAAAAGTATTTTTTCTTGTAGTTTGAAACTTCAGTTATAATATCCAAACGTTTATTTTTATAAATTTATATTTTTTTAAAGGTATTCAGACACAGATATGTGTTCAGGTATTGGTACATTTCCTATAAAATTGTATGGTTTTGAGGGGAACATAAGATGGTGTAATTGATTTGACCTTGGGTAGCATCGTTAAGGACAGGTTAAGGACACCTTCAGTTTCTTAAATAAAACCCCCTATTTTTTGTTGCATATTCTTATAGCTTATGTCGAGAGCTTTCCAAAACACTATAATTAAGTATTTTTTTATTAAGTACTTTTTGAGTTATAAGGCTTGAAAGTTACAGTATTGTGACATAATAATTTGTTAAGTATTTATAATTCAAATTCCTTACTTTTTATTTTTGCAAACAATACGAATCAATTAATGTAAAGAAAACACAATTTTCTTAAAGAAAATCTTGTTGTGTAACTGTTTATTGCATATTCATTATTTTCTTAGCTTTTCACGATTCGGGGTGCACAAGTTTATCTTTAAGAAAATTTTGTTTTTTTCATATTTGCAAAAATAAAAAGTAAGGAATTTGAATTATAAATACTACTTAACAAAATATTATGTCACAATACTGTAACTTTCAAGCCTTATAACTCGAAAAATACTTAATGAAAAAATACTTAATTATAGTGTTTTGGAAAGCTCTCGACATAAGCTATAAGAATATACAATAAAAAATAGGAGATTTTATTTAAGAAACTGAAGGTGTCCTTGACCTGTGCTCAACGATGCCACCCAAGCTCAAATCAATGACACCATCTTATGTTCTCCTCAAAACCATACAATTTTTGTCTGGAACGTTTTTCTCTATAATGCTTAGTTTTTGAAAGAAAAGGTGGACGGGTGGTATCAGACATCCGGTATATGCGAAATGAGTCAGTGTCAGTGAATGTTTACGTTAAAGTCGGATTTTATGATAAAGTTGAAAAATAACAAATGAGAATCGATATTCCAAAAACTCGTGCTTAATATTATTATCTATTAATTGTGATTACATAAAAAAATAGCAGAATATTTTGTTATTTACAATATTGATATTCTCTTATTGCGTGTTTATTGTATGTTCGATATATCAATCGCATTCTCTCTCGCAACAGGCGCATCTCGAGAAAACAGAGAACGACATACAAGAGCTGAGCCAGAACGCGGTGAACCTGAAGAGCAACTATCTCGAGCTGACGGAATTACAACACGTGCTCGAGAAGACGCAAGCGTTCTTCACGGAGGTACCTAAAGTAGTTCAGCAGCTTTTGTTCGTAGCGCCGTCCTTCTTCGTGTAATTGATGTTACCGTTTTGTCGAAGAATCAAGATTCGTTTCTTCTTCTTCTATATCAACAGGAAGAAGCCAACGATTCGATCACCAAGGCGCTCATCAACGAGGAAGCACTGAATCCCGTCGTCTCGATTCGCGGACGTCTGGAGTAAGTTACAGTTTTACGGAATCATCACTCAAGCCGGTTCTTTCTCGCGTGTTAAATATATAACGTTAATATATTAAGCTCGCGTGTGTGACGTTTAATAATATTAAAAGGACGCTTTTGACGCCTTTGTAAGCGACTCCCCATGCGACTTCGCTATACTTTTGTACGCGCGCTTATTCCAACGAGATTTTCCCTGGAACATAAAAACTTCTGCTATATTATTATACATATCTTATCTCTATAAAGAATCATTTTAATTATCAATTTAATTATGTAATTAATTCATTGCGATAACATAAATTTGAAAAAGGTAAGGTGAAAAAATATAATAAATAATATTCTTGTGGGACAATTTTTTGGATAATGAAAATGAAAATTAAGAAAGTCTTTTAAACGAAAAAATTGCCTTTGATTTATTGCTTTATGTAAATTGTATACAATTTTAGATAATGTGTGATAGATAATTTATTTTGTTATATTTGGGTTTATGGAAAAGAATTTTAAAGATAAAGATTTCAGATACACAATTTTCTCTTCAAATAATTTTGTTTTATATGACTTGTTTTTGAATGATAAAAATTTTTGTAGCATTACAATTAGAAGTATGTGCGACAAATGAAATGAACTATTATACTTAGAATTAGTGTATGTCTACAAGCAACAATTATATGACGCAATAATGTATTACTTGATAAATTATGATGTTATAATGATATTTAATTTCTTGCAGATTTGTCGGTGGGGTAATAAATCGCGAACGAGTTCCAGCCTTTGAGAGAATGCTTTGGCGTATATCACGCGGAAACGTTTTTCTTCGGCAAACTGAACTTGATAAGCCGCTGGAGGATCCGGCAACGGTTAGCTTTCATCCTTATTTTATTTTAACACATAAAAATTACTTAATTTATTATATTTGCTCATCTTTGTCGGTTATTTATACGCGTGAAAAAGGTGGCACACGCAATATCAAAATAAAACTAACGGACCTCGAAAAATTAATTAAGCTTCGTTTTAATACATGTCGCAAAATGAGAATGTTGACGTTCATCGATGTGCTTGATCCTTTTTTTGCGATTGTTTTCAGGGCAACGAAATCTATAAAACGGCTTTTGTGGCATTTTTTCAAGGAGAACAATTGAAGACCCGTATTAAAAAAGTCTGCACTGGCTTCCACGCCTCGCTTTATCCGTGCCCAACCAGCCATGCAGAACGTCAGGAAATGCTGAAAGGTGTGCGTACACGGCTAGAGGACCTTAAATTGGTGAGATTGTTGTGTTAAAAGAAATTACAAATGTGTAATACTTAAATAGTATATTTACATAATAAGTACTTAATATAAATGTGTGTATCCTATAAATATACGTACTGTTATATCATAACTTCATTATTAATATTAATTATTATTATGGTCTCAGAGAAAAATTTTCTATATATAATTATGTATAAAATATGTTTATACATGTGTTTTCTTTCTCTTGCATAATCTTTGTTTGTATATACAAGAAAAATAATAAGATAAATAATTAAAAAATAATTGGAAAAATAGTTTTTGCATTATTTTTTTACACGAAGGTAAAATTGCGATTAGATTATGTAATGTATATATATAAAATCATATTTTGTTTATAATTATTACATTTAATTATATCATATATATTATATATTTATATATGATGATGATGATATATATGTTTATATGTATATAGACAATTTTTCCTCATTTTCTCAAGTCACTTAAATTATTTTAATTAAATTATTTTTTAATTTTTTTTATTATTTTTCTTGTTTGTACATTCAAAGATTATACAAGAAAAAGAAAACATATTGAATGGATTAACGGATCCCGGCTTCGCCCGGGAGTCGTTTTTCTTCAAACGACTTCATTTGTGTTTCAATATCCTTAATCGAAAAAAATTTCTTTATCAGGCAATGGCTGATAAAATTTGATCCACTAACGAATGAGTAGTTAAGCAAATATACGTACACACCAATCCACAAAAATGCTATAAATTGAAAAATATTATATATTATATATTTTTATACATATGTATATAATTACATATGAAAATTTTTTTTGGGATTAATTTTATTTTTAAATATTACTTGGCAAATTTTAATTAATAACAACATATAATTAAATTGAGGAAATATTTTAATTAATATTTGATTATATAATCTAGGCAATGAGGAAATGTCTTATTGTATCTGAATAACTTTTTTGCTAAGGTACTAAATCAAACGCAAGATCATCGCCAGCGTGTTCTGCATAACGTTGCGAAGGAATTACCAAACTGGAGTATCATGGTGCGAAAGATGAAAGCTATTTATCACACAATGAATCTGTTCAATATGGACGTGTCGAAAAAATGTCTCATCGGAGAATGCTGGATGCCTATTTCCGATCTCGGGACCGTACAAAATTGTCTTACAGAAGGATCGGTTAGTGTACATATACCTATATAAAGAATATTATAACGTTGACTACATTCTTTTTGTTGCTTTATATATTTTAAAAATAAAAATAAAAGGATTTAAACGGTTAATGTTACGATAATTGACTAGACTAGAAGCAATATTGTGTTAAATAAAAATATAATTTTTTTGCCAGACATAATAAAAGAAATGTCATTTATTGTCGATAAAAAACTTAATAAGATTAGAAATTATACTTGGGTTAATATTTACAAGTGGATCATTAAGTTCCAAGCAGCTGTGCTTATAGAAACAGCGTCAAATCCGTATTCTGCTAAATAACTTATAATTTGTTGCGAAGCAAAAAGTTTTTGTATTGTTACTGTCTCCTCAGAAGACAAAGATATGATTCGAAACACAAAAATATGATATATTGAACGAAGGTGGGGTTTTTTTAGCGACAATGTGGCAGCTCTATACCGTCTTTCCTCAACGTGATCCACACTGATGAAAATCCTCCGACGTTCAACAGGACGAACAAGTTTACGAGAGGCTTTCAAAATCTAATTGACGCGTATGGTGTGGCATCGTATCGCGAAGCTAATCCGGCACTTTACACTATCATTACGTTTCCCTTTCTGTTCGCCGTTATGTTCGGCGACGCTGGCCATGGTGAGTAAATCCGAGCAAGCAAGTGGAACGATGAACTATGTGAGAAATAGATATGTATTTTGTCAAGTAATTGTTATCGGTACGTAACTTTTTGTGTTAGGGCTGATACTGACGCTTTTTGGTTTGTCTATGGTGCTAATGGAGAAAAAGATCAATGCGCAAAAGTCCGACAACGAAATTGGGAATCTATTTTTCGGCGGTCGTTACATCATTCTCCTCATGGGTTTGTTTTCCATCTACAGTGGTTTTATCTACAACGACATATTCGCAAAGTCAGTTAACATATTCGGATCTAGTTGGAGGGTTAGGTATTCGTACAACGATGTGAGAGATAACAAAACGCTAGAATTGTCACCAAACAAGAACGAGAGTTACCTACAGTATCCCTATCCTCTGGGTGTAGACCCGGTTTGGGCTCTCGCTCACAACAAAATTGTATTTCACAATTCGTTCAAGATGAAGCTGTCAATTATTCTTGGCGTCGCGCACATGATCTTCGGCGTCTGCATGAACGTCGTCAATATGGTGTAAGTATCGTAATCTTGATGAAAGAAATTAATTAAGACAGCACGCATGTCCGAAATTGGGACATAAGACGCAATAAGACGTCTTGAAGACATATCTTTGAGATGAAATATTGTCTAAAAGATGTCTTATGTTCTAATTTTTGACATGGTACGTGCTATCTGGGGAGTGATTGCAAAAATTGTACTTTGTACTACTGTTGAAAGAAAATGTAGATGCGTTACATATATAATACACGTATGAATGTCGAGCAGGGTACGTCAAATTGTGTTCTGCGTTTTTTGAAGAAAATTTACGAAAGATTAAACGATATTTTTTTATGTGTACCTATTGCCATGATTAAATGATAGTTAAGGAGTTATTAAGTGATATATCGAGATAAAATTCGATAAAAAGCATTTCCGTCAATTCCTGTTCGCATAAAATACTTTTATTCTTTCCGAAGCAGGTTTGATTAAAGTTTTCGACGTTGATCGACGTTTTGTATATATGGCGCATTATGACCTTTTTTCAGATATTTCAAGAGATATGCCAGCTTGTTCCTTGAATTTCTACCACAATTGCTCTTCCTTGTATGGCTATTTTGCTACATGACTGTCTTGATGTTTATTAAATGGGTTTTGTACGAGGCTTCGGCTGCAGGTAAATATTAATTTATCTTTAAGTAAGTGATTGCAATATACATATACACACATACATAATTTCTGTGACGTAATGTGATGCTTTGTAATTTGTAATGCAGATCCAAGACTGACACCAGGTTGCGCACCGTCGGTGTTAATTACATTTATTAACATGATGCTTTTCAAAAATGCCATTGTGCCTGATGGTTGTTCCCAGTACATGTTCGAGGGACAAGATGTCTTGCAAAAGGTTTTGCTTTTCGCCGCCCTCTTGTGCGTTCCCGTTATGCTCTTCGGGAAGCCATTATTTATTCTATTTTCAAAGAGACATAGGACATCAGGAAAGATTTACGTAAGTAACTTGTTATTTTGCTTTGTACCGTTTAATTCCTATTACTTAATGATTTATTTTATTGCATATACTTATAATTTTTAATAATAAAAATGCGGCCTTTGATTTTTCCTTACACCATATAAGCGTCACTTGTACATATATTCACGAACACATTTTTTCACGAAATTAGTAATTTCAGCAAGAGCTTATTAGATCATCGCAGATATCACTGATATATGTATAAACAAAAATTTAGCAAACAATAGCTAATAATATTAAACGTCTCGAGATTGATGGATCATAATATTAGATGAAATGGGAGAATTGGTGTTTTGTACTTAATCACAAATACAAATGAAACACTCGACTGATGTTACACGCGTGTTGCTTGCCCAGAGTAATGGGAGTGCATCCCAGGACATCGAGTTGCAGGCCCAAGAACCGCCGGACGTTGGGACCAGCAAGGATGCAGCGGCGGACGATCACGGTCACGACGACAGTTTCAGCGAGCTGATGATCACTCAGATCATCCATACCATAGAATACGTTTTATCCACCGTTTCGCACACTGCCTCCTATCTACGATTATGGGCCCTGTCGTTGGCCCACTCTCAGCTGTCAGAAGTGCTCTGGAACAGAGTGTTGCGAATAGGCTTAGGCGCCGCGGAAGATCAATACATTAACAGTATTGTTCTATTTGCCGTGTTCGCTGTCTGGGCCTTCTTCACCGTTGTCATTCTCGTCTTGATGGAGGGCCTCTCGGCGTTTCTTCACACGCTTCGACTTCATTGGTACGTGTGACATACCAGGCTGTTTTAAAGAGGCTGCGTTTTTTTGATAAAGTGTTTTGTTTCAAGTGAAGTTAAAACGAATCCGAAACTATTTAAGAAGAAAATTGTAGGGTACCTTTTAAGTGGAAAAAAAATGCAGATTATTTTCTAACTATTTTATTTAATAAGAATTATTTTTAATTGGTTTCACATTTTCAACTTCAGCAAATAATATAAATAATATAAATAATAATATAAATCTTTTGTTTGTATTAATTTCTAATGTTTAACTTGTAAAGTTTTTATTAATAGTTTTTCTGTTGATCTATTTATACTGACGTGGAGTGCTAATTGATCAAATTTAGAGAATTAAGGCATTTTATTATCGTATCCTGCTGTCTTCTATTATCTTTTAATAACATTTATTCTTTAGGGTCGAGTTCATGAGTAAATTCTACGAAGGCTTAGGACATCCCTTCCAACCATTTTACTTCAAGAGCATCTTAGCTGCAGAGGATGTCGAGGAATAAATGCTGCCGCTAGTCTTCACAGCAATAATCGTTAGATATATAATTACTAAATATTATGCGCGAAAATTTCTTTATTTTAAATATTTTCATATACGCGAAGTCTTGTCTTGTTGCCTAGGAAAGCACAAGAAGGATTAATTGCCATGGATTGTTTTAAATGAGTGTGGCAATGTGCCTTCTTCAACAATTATAGTTATTGATCACGTGTCTATGTACATTGGTCAAATACGCACACGATAATTACAATAAGAGAAGAAGAAGAAATATACGTTTTCTCAATACTTTTTTTACACGTTGATAACAATGCCGATCGAGAAATTGGCGCGCATTATAAAAGTTTATTTTAGATATTTATTTTCAGATTTTTATTTTATTTAATCCACCGAATTTGAAAAAAAAAATTTATTTGCGGAGCCGGCTCTAAATTTTGTTGCTAGTAAATTTTTGCTAATTTTTATCTGCTTGTATATAATTCTTTTAAATTACTTAATTATAGTTTAATACTTTAAAAAGAGGAAGTGCAACAACGTCTGCGCTTAGTAAAACGAATTCATTTGGTTTATCAATTCTTTCATTTTAAGATAAGATTCGCGATTAGAGTTAACTCTGCTCGTCCAACGTTAAACGACCATGATCGCGGTATTATTTCAACGGAAGCGGAAAAGAGATATAAAAGACGCATATGATTCAGCAACTCTACGCTGCTGCTAATGTTGCCGAGTGCGCGTTATATTCATTCCATTAATTACCTAGTAACGTGGACATGCCATAGTCGCTGTAGCTCGTCATTAAGCACGTCGCGCGTTGTAATATTTTATAACGTCGCGCTTATAGTTCATTCTCCGCGCAGAAAAGCTGTAATCGGAGCCGTTGTAATTGTGGCGCTACGATGAAGAAATTGGAAAATGAATAAGAAATTATGTTGATCCAAATCGTGTCCCAAATAACATGCATGTCCCAAATCGGGACATATAACGTCTTACAGACGTCATTAAGACGTCTTCAAGACATCTTAAAGATATCATTAAGACGTTTTAATGATATCTTTAAGACGCTATATGTCCTGATTTGGGACATTGTGTTCACTGGGCTGCCGCATCGTAGCTTGATCGATGCTCGACGGACTCACAATCAGACAAGCGGCGAAATGTACATTCTTGTATTACTAGAGTACAAATCCTCCCGAGTGATTGGTAACCAGAGGTATTTGAACTTGCGCGAAGTTACCATAACAACTGTATCCACCATTAGGTATTAATGCGACGTGTCAAAAAGAGAGCGATGTGTACACACTACACACTCGTGCGCGAGGTATTCCCGAGATCCCGATTTTCTCTCGTCGACGTGATTTTCAGTCGATCTTCGTTATAAAGACGTCAAACATCTTCGGCCTATATAAATAAGGTTTAAAATAAGGGTCTTCTTGTGAATGAAATTCACGTGCCGTGATTGAATAATGAAACCCATTTAAATATTTGCTTTGTTTTTGCAAAGCTATTTAATTTACCCAATGTTATCTCTTCCAGTGCCGAATATCAGTTGTGGCAAGAAATGATGGTTGAAAATCTTCCATAAGGAAGAAAATAAATTTTTCTTATGGAAAGATTGATTCCTAGTTTAACTTGTGAATTCAATTGAAATTAAGATCGAGATCTCTGGGATATAATTTGTGTATATATAGATAAATATTCAATATATATTTTATCAATGTGTTAAAATAAATTGATGAGTATTGCATATATTGACGTGTTCTGCATGATTTTTTTCTTCTGTTTTTTATTTAAATTTTCGAAGATATCACATTGACTGTCATTTAAACTTACTTACGTGCGTCGCGTAACTGAAAAAGAAAAAAATGTTGATTAATTACTTGGTATAGAAACGGGGAATGTGTGAATCTCATTTACAAGTACGCAACGAATGTTATATATAGATATTTTAGACATTCTTTTTAAGAAAATGTCACGCACAAAGCTGTCCCGCATTTCTCATTAGCTCAACGTGCGTGTATTTTCATAATTAGTGTATAGTACGCTACAAATTATAACGGACTGGAATTATTTTACATATTTCATAGATTATGGATATTAAAATAACTCCGTTGAAAATATTAGCGGATTAACTCTTTAAATTCCGTGTACTTTCAACAGATTTGTATGCTTCTTTCTCTAAAAATGAAAACAATTATCCTTAATTTTTTTTCTTTTGCGTAAAATGGAAAGATTCTTTATTGCAGTCAAACTTCGAAATGCGATAATTATAACGTTTGATTAAATACAGAAATGTGTCATATTGGATCGTATACATCTTTTGTCTGCTGTAGCTTTCACATAAAGGAACGAAGAAATTACTTTTAATTAGAAAAGGAATAAAATGATCTTAAAGCGTTTTAAACTTTTTCCAATACAAGAAAGTCGTTTAATCAACTTTTTCTGGTCTTCATTTTCTTGCTATTTGAGACATCCTGTCTCCGCGCAGAAACAAATGGAAATTCGTAAGCCTTTTCTAATTTGTACGACGTAACGTGTTGTATCCCCACTGCTTGTAAATAAGTCACCGGGAATTCGCAATTAGGACACGTCCAACTGTTTTACGGTGCGTCCAAAGATGGTATCAATTTAATTAAAGTCTATAGCGACGATAATTAAATCGTGACTGCCTCCTTGTGAAAGAATTCATCATGATATGCAAAATAATGCGTCAATATCAGCCGGCTTCAATACCGTACAGGCTGAGAAATAAAAAATAGAAACAAAAAGATTCCGTACACAGTTATCACAAGTTAAAGAGATGTGTTATTTTCAGTCGAGTTGGATTTTGGTAGCCTAATAATATTTTTATTTACGTCGTCTGAAGCAATGAATGTTTTCCTTAATATTTACGTATAATAATGGTTATTGCGATGAAATCACTACATGCCTCAGTCGAATTGATTAAATTAGTCAAATTGGTAAAGACGCCAGTCACAGATTGGAGAAAGGTCTAGGTCTTCGAACCCTGGCTGGAATAATATAGTTTTTGCAATAAAAATCTTGTAGTGATTTAAAGGATGCTTATTATCATCATTATTAAATCGCTTTAATTATGTAAATTTACTATTTGAACTAGACTGTGTTTTAAGACTGATAAAACAATTGATGCGTAGTTTGCTGAGTAAATGCACATAAATTTACACAAAAGATATTAGGCTACAAAGATCCAGCTTAGCCGAAAATTGTGCATGTCTATAACTTGCTTGTGGTATTCACATATTGATCAAATTCCACTTATTATTGTTGATTTTATATTTTATAGTTAATCAGACATTTAATGATTACAATTATTAATGCAATTACGTTGTTAAGATTTAATATTGCATTAATAATTAATATATTTTGTGTAATCAATTTAATATATGTATATTAAATTCAATTTAATGGTTGTGAACTCCAAAATGGTTACCAATTTTGATTAGACAATTATTTTTTTTAATGATTAATCAGCTTCTCGCTTTTAGAGATATAAATGTTTATTACAAAACGTGTGCAAAATATAAACCAAGGTATCAACGAAATCCGCTTCGTACGCATTAAATCGATCGCGGATTTGCTCTTCCTTCAATCGACACGAGGAAAGAACTCTGTCACGAATTGTCGCGAAGAGAGATATGAAAGCGCAATAAAAAGTTCCTGCTTATTTAAGTGAAGTAATCACGCTTCCATCGGACTTTGCCTGAGAAATAAAAATTTGTAATTAATATCTGTCTTTATTGCATCCGGAAAAGTGTATAAAATAAAAAAAGTAGTTATTGTTTCGTACTCTTTGAGAGCCATTTATTTGATGTTTAATACAATCGGAAAATGTTTTTAGATTTATTATATTAAATAATGATTGGTCTCGACGGTTATAAGTTTAAATAACGTGTAATCACAAGAAAATTTAATTAACGTAATGTATAATAATCATCCCTTGTTTATTATTTAAAGAATTTTACGAAAAGTCCAAAAAAATTTAATACGCAAACTATTCACCGGAACTATTTGCAAAGTTATACGGAATTGAATATTGCGGATCGCTATGCAGAAGTCAATCTCGACGAGGGCGAAGATCGGAGGACTTCTATTAACTCGAACTAACAGCTTTGAAGCTATTCGATCGTTATTGATCGCACGAAGCTCTCTCTCTTTCTCCCTCTCTCGTGTTTCGCGATCTTCCACTTGGAGCACGACGGCATGGCATGGCATGGCATGGCATGGCACTTCCGCCACTTCCGATCCAATCCTACGGGAGATCGAATTTGCGGCAACGGTCGCACCGTGGGTATTTGACAGAGTTGCGCGCGCTGATGCAACGTTTTCTCCGATTTAATGGGCGAGAACAGAGCGAGAGTTCAGTAGGCGACGCGCGCTCCCTGCCACCGTGTGTTCCCATATATATCCCGGGCGCCAGCATCCCTCGCGCATGGAGCCGTACGCGCTCGATAACGCAGGTGAGTGTACGATCATCAGGGTTTATATATGTATGTATAATATAATATATAAATTGACGGCTTTACGGCTCACACAGTTGCGAGGAGTTGTCCCATTTTCCCAAGGGGCACGTCCCACTTCCCGAAATTATTCTCGGGCATATTTATCTGAAATGCGTTCTCCCAGATTTCCGCTAGATGAACGAATAGATGAATGAAGAGTTAGATAAGTTTTTCTTCGTTTTTCTAGATTTCTCTTATGCTTATTTACAATAAACAAATAATGAATCAGACGTGATAATCACTTCGTTAATTATACTGCCTTCTTAAAAAATTTATGAAATTTCCAGTTGCTATTTCATTGAGATTTATTAACAATGTTTATTCAAGAAACATGAGCCGTTCGCGGAACACTCAGCAAATGATAGAACGTTTTGAAGATATTTATAAATCGTTTATTTTCGACTTTTAACCGCTTTCAATTTAGTTGGTAGAATTTCAAGATTACGGCTTAGAGCTGCAGTACAGTTTAATCTCGCTTTAATGCCGACGACGTTATGCACGTGTGGAATTTCGGGAATTCTCAGGCGCGGGAACGTTAGTGTCTTGCTAATTTCGCATAAAAGTAATTGATATATGAATCGCGTTAAATATTTCATCAATTATATTAAATCGAATCATCGCTCTCTAAATTTCATAGAGTAGTTTCGCCACTAATATATTAGAGTGATTGCGATATTGCGATAGTCACTTCAAAAGAGAGAGTTGTCACTCTAATTTGAGTAAATGCAGACACTCATAAGGTGGGAGTGAATTTTTCAAATTTTTAGAGCGACTTAGCTCTATCGGAGTGATATGATCTCACTCTAAAGCTATAGTAAATCTATGATTTTTTTAACTCAAAATTGTAGAGTGACATAATTCACTTCTATGGACACTGATTTACTGCACTCGAAAAGAGTGTTCATTTTACTGAAATGGAGTGCGATTTCACTTCAACTTATAGAGCGCAATTTACTTTTCTTGGCAAATTCACTCGAAGTTCACAGGCTTCAATTTTCACTTTTCGTTACACTTGCATTTCACTCGTTTTGAGTGATATTTCGCTCTTCGACTTTTAGAGAGTGCGTTGAAATAAGGGAGATATGCGAGCAGAGCGTTGTGCAGGTGGTTGCTCGGTAGTTATTTTCTAATCGTCGGACAACCAAGGAAGACAATTGTTGTCAACCGTTGCGTCGTCGTAGCTTGCGTATAAGTTATAAGTCATAACGCCATAGGACGTATTCTTCCTCAAATAGCGAGCGCATCTGCAAAATGCACCGGTGAGTCTCGTGAAGCGCGAAAGCTCGACGTGACATTGAGGATCAGAAACTTCGTGAAGCGTGTTATGTGTTGCGTTAGTAATTGCTTAGCCGTGATGCGCGGTACATTTTAGCACGGGATTTAATAAATATATTTCGTTTAGTTATTATTATTTTTATTATTTTGTGATCTAGTTGATTTTTAATTTATTAATAAACAATTAAAGATGAACCGACTGAAATCAGAATTAATTCGCGTCTTATTTTAATACAATTTAATCTTCGATAACTCGACAAGCTTCCAGGTGTCGTTTACATAACAGATATCGTCTTATCTAACAATAAATGATGTTGAAAGTATTTAAATGAAATACAAATAACGAGAGGATTTAAAACTTTCATACAAAATAAGTTTTATAATAAAATACAAAATACATAATACGTTATGATAAATTATCATTGATAATATCAGTTAAGAAATAAACTGAATAAGGATCACATGGTCCTTTTATAGCAACTGAAGTGTCCAGCGAGAACTTTACGAAATTTTCCAGAGAGAGAGAGAGAGAGATAGGATCTTTTCCTATCATCGTTAATTCTATGGCGAAAAAAATTCGCGGATAACCGACGTGACCATTTTTCAAACTTTATGATTGGAAAAGCGTTGGGCCAGGCGACAAAGTTTTTCCATTAGCTAGGAAGAGAGGAGTGAGTCGGCGGTTTCATCAGGGCCGAGAATCTCCCGCGTCCTCCCGGAAGATTCTCTCTGAATTGCATCCTCGCCATTAGGATCATAGCGTGCTCTAAAGCGCCTCGCGTCCTTCCCGTTATCTAGCATACTCTCAAACTTTCCTCGGCTAGTTCATCTCGCCGAAAGTAGCGAGATAAGTCGGATGTCAACAAATTTATTTCCTCGTTGATTCTCTCTCTCTCTCTCTCTTCTCTCTCTCTCAGATTATTTCAGCGTCTCACAAAAGGATTTTACAGTGAGCGGAAACAGGGTGTCGCTTGAACTTTCAATCACGTCTACCACGGAAATTGCCTACTCATAAAATTAAAATCTTCTTGATCACCAAATATTTACATATAGGAAAACCACAATGATAATTCTGTCATATAAATAATGGAAGGGTTTTACATAAAAAAGCAATTATTGAGTAAGTTTATTTTTCTGTAAAAGTGCTTGTATTTGAATATTTTTACTAACTACGTGATCGTCCTGCAATTTAATAATTTTATTTCCTAAATTTCGAAGGCATCCATTGAATGTTTTCTATATACGTGTACAGTTTTATAAAAATTGAAGTCACTGCAGTATTACGGCGAACTATTACTATGTAAATAGCGCTGCTATATAAATCTAATCAACGAATATATTGATAATTTTATAATAAAATAGAAACTGCTTTCATACATAATTCCTATGTATAAAAAATCTTGTCCTTTGTCGCATATATACATATATTTTGTTATTAAAATTTTTAGAATACTTAAAAATTTTTTTTTATAAAGATAGGTAATTAAATACAATATTGTTCATATAAATTTCTTTCTCATATATGTATATTTTTCCGTATAAACTCTAGTAGTATGTTTCTATAAACAGAAATAAGAGAGAAATATTATATAAACGTAGGCCCTAAAATGCTTTATTAGAAGTTATAGCAAAAATACGAAATATATAAGAAACAACATAACCAGTCTTAACCCTTAAACACCTCACTTCCTGGGCCTACCCATTATAGCCCAGGAGAATTAGACGAACAAATAACAAATTGCGGAAAAATTTGCACCCAGCTGAATTTTTGCATAGACCTTTATTTCGTCGTTATAAACAATATGTGAAAAGTCTCCATTAATGTGACCCCTGCTAAAAATTTTACAGAGTTTCAAAGGTAAAAAAAAAAACAGTTTTTCGCGAATATCTCTTTATTCATTAGTCGTACGGCAAAAATAGTTATTACAAAATTTGTAGCTTATAAAATTTTCTACAAAAAATATTCCATAAGTTTGTTTCGTAGGATCAATCGTTTTCATGTCCTGTGGCTTACAAAGTTTCAACTTTCATACATTTCAGAGATAATGCACTGTTTTCCACACCACTTCGAAGATACAGTGCTAGGCACGTTTTTTGTAATGTGGTGTCCTCAATAGGCCTAATTCACTGTTTTTCTGAGAGAAATAAAACAATTAAGTACTTCTTCTTCAATTTCCTTCGTTGGGTCGATATCCATAACTTCTTCAATTTTCATGGCTTTCATCATGAAATCTACAGGATGTACATCTTCGTAGCTGTCGGCATAACATTCTTCGATTGCATCAGGTGCTGTGTTGAGGCAAAACTGGCAACGGGAATGTCCACACACTGCTGAACATTTTAAACCAATTTTCCTGCAGCCACAGTTGAATCCACAACTTTTCGAGCAGTTACAAAAAATGGAGTTTGACAAAGTGTCCGGTGCAGATGGTAGCAAAGGTGGAATCGGTTCTGAAATATAATTCCTCCTTATCCATCCTCAGTTTTCAGAATTGAGATTGTTGCTCGAGCCATGTTTGCACTTGATAGTACATTCGATACAAATGCTGTTGAGCAACACTATAAATGTTGGTGGAAGAGTATATAATTTCACAGCCTTAGTAAGCAGCGTTGATTAACAAAACAATAATATCTGAATGTGTCTATTGATTCCTCATTATGTGAAGCGTCATACATCGCCAAGAGGAAGCGTACTCTATTTATAAAAATTAATTGTGGTGAATATACTTTTATTTTAAAAATCTCTGCAGAATTTCTCAAATCGTCACGTTTTTTCTAATATTTTTAAAGCTTTCGATTTACCTTTATTAAACAGAGCAGATATGGTAAAAGTAAAGACCATATTTTGTTTTTGCACGTAATCACTGGCTGCGACACGACATCCGCTCTATGCAAAAATTCAGCTGGGTGCGAATTTTTCCGCAGATAAATCCTAATTTTTCTAGGCTATTAACACCGCACATGGTTAGCGTAACCTAGAGTTTTTTTTTATATCTCGGGATCTAATGCACCAATTTTAAAGTCATTTTTTTTAAATCGATACACCAAACATTACAGAAAAAGAATATATAGATGAAAATGACATAAAACTTCTAAGTATTCAAGATATTTTGAAAAAAGAAGAGAGAGAACCAAAAAAAGATCCGAACACTGAGAAAAAAAATGTATTAATCCCAAAAAATATTTTGTCCGATACGAGCAACTAAACATATTAGTTAGTTAACTAAACATTAGTTGTTTCAACAATTATTGAAGTTGCACTAAAAAAGGTATAATGCATTCATGTCAACCTTTAAAATTTTTTAATCAAAAATTAATTAATTTAATTAATGTTTAGTTAAACTATGTAAAATATTTAGTTGCTCTTATCGGACTAAATATTTTTTGGGATTAAAAAAAAAATTTTTTTTAGTGAAAAAAAAAAAAAAAACGGTTGTTTAAATTAAATCACAGTTTTCTTTTAAAAAGAGATACGAGGATTTAATTATATATAAATGGAAAGGTAATGAGTTATAGTTTAAGAAAAAAATATGTCCTAAAATGATTTGTTTCAAAAAGTATATTTAATCGATGAGGTAAAGTTAGGTGATTTTTGTACTTTTATTAAAGTATTAAACGAATGTTCTGTGTATAAAAAGTCGCATTCTCCGCGTTAAAATAATAAAATAAACTTTTTTGTTATTCCATTTTATTGTCGGTTATTAGATCGCGCGGATCTTGATTTTCGGGGATCTCGTAATATTTTAGAAAACTTTTAATCTGGACTTCGCAAATCTGATCGGAGAGTTATAATCGTAAAGCGCCTTGATGAGCGCCAAACTGAGATCTAGTATGAAATCAATGCGCTTTATTTTCCCCTCCCTGGTCCCAACCCTTTACTCCTCACCGTTTAGAAATGCTGGCGCGTGTTTCGAACTGGGTTACCGTAACCCACATGTGTGTTTGAGGGTTAAAGACATTAGGACGTCTTATATCCTGATTTTGGAGATAGTGCTGTCTGGAAATTTTACTTAAATTTGCATTTTAAAGATGCCACCAGTCCATGTAAATACAAGCTATATATCGATGTAAACTTATCACCTTAAGAATTTGAATCTGTCAAGCATAATTGTAAATAAACATTGGTAAAGACTGTGTGATGCGGCACTCTTATATAGGAAATCGACTGCGTTGATATTCTTTAACAGAAGCCTTATTGCATTTCCTGCACACAAACCTGTATACAAAATAATAAATATTGTGTATTCTTTGTTTGTGAAAACTCGCAGCATTTTGCGACAATATTTTACAACCCAGATAACACAATGTCCAAAATCGGGACATAAGACGTTTTAAAGACGTCATTAAGACATCATATTATAAAACGTCTTAACTACGTCATTAAGACGTCATTAAGACATTGTGTTATCTGGGAAAGTATATTGCTCGTTATTAGTATTTATACAAGTTTTCATGATCATTTTCAATTAATTCAAATAGTAAACACGAATAAAAGAAACAGGATAAGATAGCGGCGTGTTACATATCTATGTCAAGATCATTATTATTTCTTCAATACAAAATTTTAACCTTTATTACTTTCTAATAAAGCATTATGGGATCTACTGTTTATATAACATTTATTTCTTATTTCTGCTCATAGAACGTACTATAATAGTAAAGTTTGTTACGGAAAAACCTGGGACACCCTGTATGTGTATATACATATATGCAATTTCAAGAAATAATTCTCTCTCGTTTTATTTGTACATGATATATAAATTATTTCTAAATGTCTTCTTTTCAATAGTAAATTGTGCGTATTATTAGCTAGTATATTTAGTTAAGCTAATTAAAAAAAAAGTATTTGTAATTTCTAATATCAGTAACTATATCTACGTAGTACGATGTTCTCATGATGTCAAGACCAAGGTATGTCCGTTTTTATCTCAGCGAATTATAGCTATAAATACTAATTGAAGGCACTTAGTGAATTTCCTAAGAACGGTCATTTATATATCATTCAATTTCTCCTTTTCGTCTTTTTCGTGTATCTTGTTCATCGTGACGTCGCGATCGCTCGTGGCGGTTTTTGCGCCGCCGCCCATGCAGGTGGTGAAGCAAGTGTCGCCCTTGCCGAAGTTCTCGCCGTCCTCGATGGACTCCGGCATCGGTTGATTCAGCGTTTCCGGCAGGTAGAGCGCCAGGAAGCCTGCCACCAGGGCGACGAAGCCGAAGAACCCGGCTGGCAATCGCGGGTCCAGCGAGTCCAGCAGGAAGATCATAGGCGTGAGAGCACCGCTGAAACGCGCGCACATGGAGCCGATACCGAGCGCCGTGTTCCTCACCACCGTGGGAAACAGCTCGGCCGTGTAGTTGTACACTATGGCAAACGAGCCGGCAATGCAACCCTTGCCCAGGAGCACTATCGTGACCTTGGCCACGGCCGCCAGTTCGTCGGTGACGCCGGTGATGATGGCGGCGCATATACAGCATAACCCGCCTATCATCAAGAACGCGCTAACCAGGGATCGCCTACCGGTGCGGTCCATGGTGAATATTATCAAAATGTATATCGGAAACTCCAGCACGCCGCTGAGGAACAACATGATAAACGGATTGCCGACGAGATTGCCCATGTTGAGCGCCAGTCCATAATAAGCGATCGAGTTGGCGAACCAGTTGAGGCAGATATTCAGACTTTTCTTGCGGAGATTCGGCGTCCTGAAGAGATCCAGCGCGCCGTGCGACTTGTCCTCCTTGGTCTCCTGCTGCACCTTCGATTTGCTGATCAACTTGGCGGCGTCCACGTGGACGTTGCTGCCGTTCACCTTTAAACCCCTCTGTACGATGATGATTGCCTCGGCGGCGCGATTGTGCGCCCACAGCCACCTGGGCGACTCATCCATCCACCACCAGTGGCCGAGTAGGATCGCGCTGTGCATACCGTATACAATCTGCAGCCACATGCGGTCCTTGAGCACGGCGCCCCACACAGCCACCAGCATAAAACCCGCGGCGAAGACCAATTGAAACAATATGCCGCACACGGTCCTCCTGGACGGACCCACCAATTCCATCGTCAGCACGAATCCGGTGATGAACGCGCCGGCGGAGCCAAAGATACCGTACAGGAAACGGATCGCCAGGAAGATATAGTAGTTGTTGATCAGGGCGACTAATACTCCGAGCGTCAACTGTGCCACGGCGGAGACGTAGAATATAATCTTCCTGCCGTACTTGTCTGCCATACTGCCGAGGGTAACCGCGCCCACGAATACGCCGAACATGTACGAGGATTGCGCCGCGGCGCCCATCCAACGTCGCGAGCAAACAAAGTTCCACTCCATGCCGCGCGAGGATTGAAAGTGCGTCGTGTCGTAGGTCCACGAGTCGCATTCCCGGGTAACGTTCTCGCGGTCCAAATAGTGACAGCTATCGAGACGGCGTGGAAGATGTTCTAGCACGTCCGAGGAATCGTTCCAGTTGTGAACGGTGTAGTTGAACAACTCCTTGGTCAGGACGGACGACACATTCGCTTTCGGGATGTCGCAGTGATGCGTCGGCACCGCCGCGACTGTCAGTAGAGACAGCATGTGCATACCGGCCGTAAGGGCGGCGAGTAAGTGAAGGCAGTACTGCCGGAACTGATATTTTCCGAATTCACCCAGGTGGGACATGAGCTCCTCGAGATCTTTGTCCACGCTCGCCATCTCGGCCGCTCGTTGAGTTCGCAGTCGGGAAATTTATCTGGATACCTCGACGGGTATCGTGGTTATTTAAATCGTTGGTCGTCCTCGTGTTAGGCGCTGCATACGATTACTGAAAAGACATTTGCAGATGTAAATTATTCAGCGTACTAATCGCAAATATAAAAGATTGCGGATTTACATTTTATATATACATATACGTATACAGATAAAATTTCTCGTCAAGAATTACAATATCTATAAATTATTACAA
>JASTWP010002858.1:0-35370 GCA_030770255.1 Temnothorax ravouxi
TTACATCTATGAAATTATGTAATTCCATAAAAAATAAAATTTTTTTAAATTTTATAATAAAAGTTTTTAATAAAAAATTTTAATAAAAATAAGAGCTAATATATATATAAATATTACAAATATACGATAAAGATAAAATTATTATATAGATAAGGTTTGTCCGTCTAATATTAAGATTATCACTATTCTTAATTTGGTTCATTAAAGCACTAACATTTACAATTTTTCTAGAGAAATAGCCCAATAAGAACAGTATCGTTTTATATATGTATATTAAACGTAAGTATGGTGTAAAACTGGTATAGGTATATGGCATATACGTATATAGAATTAACGTTTTTTATACGATAGTGTAATATATGTTTATAACACTCGTTTTTACTACGTATGTTTAATACGAAACGTATTTTATACGTTGAAAAATAGTTTATGTAACACCAGAATTCTATTTAAATAAGCGTTTTTTTAATACGTTTATAATTTGCAAAATATATCCCTTTAAATAACGTCTTAGGAATAGGATTTAATATCCAGATATGATATACTTTTTAAATACGTTAATAAAAGGTTGAGCGTATATTATATTTATATGCTTTCACCGCGGCAATTTTTAACAAATAATAAACGTATTTTATACCACATCCTGTGCAGCTAATTACAAATTCGTTGAATAATATTATTTATGAAATAAAAAACATTTAAAAAACATTTGGGGAATACGATTATAATCCAGGTACGATTCAATTTTAATTATATTTTTTTTTGTTATTATTCTTTTACATAAAAATATATTTTCCCATTCCTTTTATGTACATTAATGACAGAAAATCAATTTATTTACGAATTTTTTAATATTGGTGCAGTAAATATTTTACACGTGAAAAAATATCAGCCTTTCCTCGCACTTTCGAAAATCACGTGTGTTTTGTTTTCGTTTCGAGCTTAGAAACTTTTTCGCGACGCCCGCCTTTGCACCCTTGCGGCTCGTGCGACTCATGCTCCTCTAGCGCCTCTCGCGAGGGTCCCCCTCTTCCCCGCATCGACGCCGGCACACGACGGTATCGTGATTCGTTTTGTTTCCGCGACCTTCGTCACGCCAGCATTCGCGCCTTCGCATCTTCGCCATTATTGTTGTCGATCACCGATAGTTTAATGCGGTTTATTGACGAACGGGGGACTTGGAGATTGGACGAACGGGAGAGATTCGACATTTACAGGTAAAAATATTATTATTCTACTTTTATACTTCAAACCTACGGCATTAACCCGAGTTCCCGACACCGCGGACAAACACACACAATTACACATACACGCGCCAATGGATCTAATCAGACTTTTGGTATTTCCATTCAGTCTCTGCTACACTACAATATACCAGACTCAGTATAACAAACAGTGGAAAAAGCTGGCCATATTGTCCTCTGAAAAGAGGCAGGAACCAATATAATTAAAGAAGAAAAAGAAGACTATCCATAATCAAGTCTTATATATTCTTGACTGTTGGTTGATTTGCTGTACGACCTTATAATTACGACTCATTGTAGACGACGCATTAATATTTTCCAAAATGAATGTGAACAAATAATTTTATTTTTAGTTAAGTAATGAGGTAGAAGCAACGTGTAAATTATTTTCACACGTATGCGATTGTCGACAGCTCCGCAGTTTTCAGCCTGAAGTATTAATTACGTGCTTCTTCGCGACCTTCGTCACACCAGCCATCGTGCCTTCGCACCTTCACTATCATCATTGTTGATCATCGATCGATGATAGTTTAGTGACGAGCGAGACACTGGAGATTGGATGAACGGGACAGATTAGAGATTTACAGGTAAAAATTATTCTACTCTTAATATTTTTCAAAATAAATGTGAACAAATGAATGTATTTTTAATTAAGTAATAAGGTAGAAGCAGCGTGTAAATTATTTTTAGACGTATGTCGGCTGTTTCGCAGTTTTTAAATATCGTCTGAATTGTTAATTACGTGCATTTTTATATTGCTTTTTAGCGTAGATGAATTTATCATTTATATATATTTACTGCATAATAAAAATAGCATTTTTCAACAAATTTCTTCATTTCTATTTTGATAGATTTGTAAGTATGTAACTATTTATAAATTGTAAATTCAACTACACTACAAAGCAGTATTAAAATACACGTTAACAATTCAGACGATGTCACGTCCCAATGTATCGCGGCCGCGAAGGCGGTGCTCGGATCGTTTACGGGACCGGGTCGCTTTATCGGGTCGTCGGACCGAGGGGTCCTACCCGGGGATACCCGCGACCGGGGTGATTCGCTAGCCGGAAACTCGCTACCAGGTGGTCTGCCCGATACGGACTCTTACGGGGAGGTCCAAATTATGAAGCTCCGCGCGTGCGTTCAAATTATTCGTGAGATAACGTTCGAAAGGTTCCTCTACTCGCGCACACGCGAAGCACTCGTACGCCGGACGGTAATCGGCTAGTACCTTGCCGCACCCGGTACATGCAGGGAATTCTGTTTGGGGACCGTACTGCACGAAATGTCGGAGGATTCCCTCGAATTCTTGACGACGAGATTGATAAGAACCGAGTTGACAAGTCTCGCAAATGGTTTGCCCGGTGGATTTATTTTGAAAGAAAAGGGACCATACGCAGACACCGGTCATTAATTAGACCTTAAGCGGAGAGGGGGGCAAGATTACTTCCGGTAGGCGACGACTAACAGGGTGCCCCGGGCACATAGAAGTCGTTAGGCCTTGATTTGAGAAATAGAAATAGCGATTATAGTAGGTTCCAATTCCAAATACTGCTGTCCACCTTCGAGTTCTACTGATCGTCTTACGTCCGAAATTATGTCGATACACGTGGGACACGACGCGGGTCTCTGGATATCTCCGATTACAACGTCACACGAGTCGCACTCTTCTACCTTATAGCAAAACCCGATATGCATGTAGTGGCGGGCTAGACGATCGTATTGCGCGCGTTGTGGATCTGCGAGGACGCGATAACACTCTTCGCAAAGGTAGTGCCTGCTATGACGATTTTGATAACATATAACAAACACGCAAATGGCGCGGGATAACCAATCTCTACGCACGACTCGGGCGATTGACGAGGGAAGGCGCGCGGAAGAACGCGACGGTGTTCCGTTCATACCGCACTCTTATAGCTTAAGGGCGTCGTCACCTACCTTTTCGGTCGAGGTCCAGTGGGTGGTCTGCGGTACCTCAGTGTTCTGGCGGTGTAAAATCTCGGCGTGCTGCTGGATCAGGCGGTTCCGACGGGGGTCGTTCTCTTTAATCGAGGCGATGAATTCCCAGGATGGGGGATTCTCGAGGTCAACTCCCGGAGTGTCGGTAATCGGGGTTAGCCAATAGTTCCGAAATCCTCTCAGGAATGTTTGGTAGTTCACTCGAGACTCGGCCTTGTCCAATGGAACGTAGCAGTGTTGTATAATTTTGATTTTAGGTTCGCGCACTGAGGTTACGTTTTCGATCACGTCCGCCTTGCACGCGGAACTCGCGACAAAGTATCTTTCGTATTCGGGATCGGGCGCGTGGTTGGAAGGGACTCCTAGTAATGGGTTCAAAGGGGATCCGAACAAAAGGCGATTTAGTCTGCGGGTGCGTACTTTGAGTCCGCTTCGTCGCGTTTTGGGCATTTACCGATCGGCTATCGAAGTTAAGAGACAAGTACACTTCGGTTGGCCCTCTTGCTTGTGGTGAGAAGGCGTGCTGCTCGTACTGCACTGCCTCTCTTTAGACGCCCGCGGACGACAGCGTGCCTGCTCGTACGGCACTGCTTCGTACACGGATGTGACGCAAGAGGAAAACCGGTGATTCGGATGCTTTATTGCAATTAGATGTAGTGTAAATTAAATATCACCGAAGGCGGACTCAGTGAGGATGCGCGGAAAAGGTGTAAGAATTTGTAGAGCAAGATATTGTATAAAAATGATGGTATATTGTAATAATTCTACATGAGAAATATAATTATAATTGGTAATATCTATAGAATTGTTGAATAGAACGAACGCGTGGCGTGTTTTCTATGTGACGCAATGTATTACAGTGAACACGTGGCGACGCTATGCGCGAGGTCACGTGGTGACGCTACGGTGTGTCACGTGGTGACGCTACGGTGCGAGAGCACGTGGCGATACCGCTAACGTGTTGCGTTGATGTTGTATGACGTTGTGCGTTAATCAATGTTACAGTTATTGAAGTTAGTGACCTAATGTTATGAACAAATGCGTCTACGTAATGCTTATGGTATAAAGCTAATGTTATAAACGAATGCTCCTACGTGATGCTTATGGTGTAAAGCTTATGTTATAAACAAATGCTTCTACGTAATGCTTATGGTATAAGGCTAATGTTATGAACAAATGTTTCTACGTATTGAAATAAAGCTAATGCTATGCTTCTGGAATCACCTCAAGATACGCGGTGGATATAGGATGTTGGAGACGCGTGGGTGCGCGTGGAATTAGGAGGTTCTGGATACAGAGCTTACCCTGAGCTGGAGATAGTAACACTTTCGAATCCCAGGATCAACAGCGGGGGTGGTCGAGTGGAAGGGTTACGTAAGTGGAAGGGTTGCGTAGGTGGAAGGGTTGCGTAGGTGGAAGGGTTGCGTAGGTGGAGGGGAGGTGTTTCCTATGGTAACTCAAGTGGTTGGTCATTCTAGTGGTAACTTGTCGATAATTTTGATGGTAATTTTTATGGTAACCTGACAGTCGGTAATTCTGATGGTAACTTGACGGTTGATAAATTTATTGGTAACCTTATTGATGGTAACTCTACTGTCGGTAAGTCGTACTCTAGAATGGTAACCTTGTTGATGGTAACTCTGTCGTTGGTAAGTCATACTAGAATGGTAAGTGGTTTTAATGTTTTTAACTGGCGATTGCTCTTATAACTAAGATTTAAAATTTCTCGAATGTACGAGGGGTGGACGTAACAGCAGTCAAGACAGAATCGTGAATTGATGCAACAAATGCTGGCAATAATGAATACGAGCCCGAGAAGTAATACACAAGCTCCATCACCGTCATTATCGGGTCAGTCAGGCCGCTCATTCGTTTCGTCAGTATCACCGGCACAGGCGGTGAATCTCTTAGCATCACAGCTATCGATTTTTGGCGGCACTGAGGATGAGGACGTTGCGTTGTGGCTCCATAAAGTGGAAAGTGTGGCACGGATTCATAGTGTGACACACGAGGTCGCGCTTTTAGCAGCGACATGCAAATTGACCGGCAACGCCCAACGTTGGTTCGTTCAAAATACAGGAACTGTCAACCGTTCTTGGACAAGTTTTTTAGAAGCAATTATAAAGAGATTCAAACAAAGAACACTGTTGTACGTACAGATGAAGAAAATAGAAGCTCGTACGTGGAACTTTCCAAAGGAATCTTTTATGGACTACTGTCACGTTTGACGGTATATCACTGGTAGATTTTTAGCCGCACAAATTTTTTCTTTTTATCCTTGTTGCACAGCACCTGAAAACAACATTAAATTATAATACACCCTTTAATTTAACTGTCACAACAATCACTCAGCTGACACGCCCTTATGTGTTCTTAAAACAGCAAAAACAAGCCTAGGGAATATGACCGCCTAAAGGCACATTTTCAAGCTTAAGCCCTATTTTCATAAATCACATTATGCACTTTGGACAATTACTTATTAAAATTTCCCAGAGTCAATAAAGTTAACTGCTTATTGCTATTCATTGATTATACAACCTTTATAAGATTCATTATGCAATATAAATTCGGTTTGACCGGAATCTAACGGAAAAAAACGCCATGTTCTATAAGAATGTACCAAGAAAATCGAAATAAGATATAAATCAATTAAAAGCAAATTGATTATAAAAATATAACCTTTTGTGCCTGAAGAACATTATCACACTAAAATAATAATTATTTCATTAACATTTTCTAAACATAATTGTCATAAACAATTAATTTTTGTTATTAACAGACCTAACTAATATCACCATCGGAACCATTATTAAAGGTCCAACAACTTTTGTTAATAAATCATTCTTATATCTCTTAAAACAAATTAACAATAAAAATTATTGTAAAATTATTATTAAAAATAATTAATAAAATCACTACAGACACTTAGCAAAACCTGTCAAGTAATCCTACAAAAACCCCACCTAATATCTTTTTTCAATTTCAAGATATAATTAAAAATTACAGAAATCCATAAAATACAAAAATTTTAAACACCCTAAAAGATAGTCCTCAATCACTTGAATACAACAAAAGAAACCCCATCTCTCTATTCCTTATCGTTTACGAGTTATGAATTATTAAAGTTTCATGTCCGCCATTTTGAATTTCCTACCATTTAAACTTAGGAAGACCAAATTACTTTTACATTAATATTTTACCCTTTTATACATTTTAAGACTAACAAATTTCATTTTTAAACGAAAATTTTGACATCTAATTATTATGATAAAAATGGAATCCGCCATGTTTCTAAACACTAATAGCGTTAATCCCGATTTTTTAATTGTACCAATTAATTTAATAAACGTGATTGAAAATTAAATGTTCATTATTAGCGAATGACTTCTAAACGAGAGACAAGGATAGTTTAATGCAGCCTTATAGAGAGTAAGACGAAGATAGCCATATAGATTCCTAATAAAAATAAAAATAAAATAGAAAACGAATAGTCGGTAATAAAAACAATAAAGGCGCGTATAAAGAATAATCATTAGAATCATTTGATAGAAAAACATTTACTACATAATCATTTATTTTTGCAACTTACTTTTATAAACAATTATAAATAAATTATTAATCATGTCAATAAATATTTTTAACCTATACCCCAGATAGTGTATAATAACTTTTATGTAAACTAAAATATTGTCACTCCATTAATAAAAGCTACACAAAATTTCAAAGACAAAACCACCCGGTATAAGGGAAATGTCCTCTAATAATGCGGTTAACATATACTACGTTTACGCGGCGAGGCTATGTGTTTACGCGATGTAGTAACTTACATAATTTTTTACCGTTTACGCGTGCGTAGTATTCTGCGATACTTTTTGAGAGCCGTTTACGCGTGCGTAGTATTCTGCGATACTTTTTGAGAGCCGTTTACGCATTCGCGAAGTATATAGGTTCCTCTCCGGTCCGTAGGGTCCGTAATACGATTTAGAGGTTATCAGTTCAAATTCTACATTATAATTAATGTTAATATGCTTTTCAGCCGCAATAAATGTCAAGTTATAAAAATATTTAATGTGGTATCCAGCACTCTAACCTCAATGTATGGTACATAACATGCGTAATATAATGACAGTTACCCCTGGTTTCCATGCACGCGTTTCCGCGCGTTATAACGCGCGTCAAACATGCGTCTCCATAGGTTACACCAATCAAATGCGTGCTTTTTTCAAACGTGCGCGTTTGACGCGCAATTTAACGCACGGCTACGCGTGCATGGAAACTAAGGGTTACACGGTTGTGGGGTACATTGCTACTTATTATTTTTATAAATCATATCATTATTGTTCATATAATGTAACTAACCTGCAATTGTTATCTGCTTTTTATCGACACTCGTATTAATGATACTTCCAGGTGACACTGATAAAAAGTAGCTTTGAAATATCGCGCGGGGTTTGTTGTACTGCACTCTCTTGCACTCTTGCACTGTCTTGCACTCAATCAAATTTGCCGTTTACGCGAGGTATTAGCAAGGAAAGTATTAGCTAATTTGAGTAAGTTACTGCTATTATCGTACTTTAAGTCACGGCTAGACACCCCTGTTCACGCGGAGTGAATTATCGTAAGTTATGATAATTTAGGTGAATTATCGTAAGTTACTACATCGCGTAAACGCATAGCCTCGCCGCGTAAACGTAGTAATAAATTAACTTCGGTAATTATTCAGTTTACACCCCTCACCTCCGATTTTGATGAACTTAGGCTTATTCGACGCGTTTATGCACGAAACGAACAAATCTGGCAGAAAAAAGTGTCGCTCTGCCCCGCGACGCGAGATATTAAACGTTAAAGTTGACAGAAATCAGGTTATGATTCCTGTCATACCGACGATATGTAGCGACTGGTAGCGACATAAACATGCCCCGCGGAGGCATATGCGCATGCTCAGTGGCTGCACGCGCATGCAACAGATCACGTGACAACTGTTTGGTTGGTAAATCAGAAGTGTAACATAATTCAAAATGATATTCTTTCGGCGTATAGATTAGTGACGCTTTAAAAGTATTTAAGTGTTTAAAGCGCGTCAACTAACCTATGTAAATTAGTAACGCGCTTTAAAAGTATTTAACTGTTTAATGATTTTCGTTAAAGCAGGGCACACACACACGTGTGTATGTCCTGCTTTATAGAAGTTGTAATTTTCGTTAAAGCAGAGCTATATACACGTGTGTGTGTGTGTGTGTGCTCTGCTTTAACAAAAATCGCAACTTCTATAAAGCAGGGCATACACACGTGTGTGTGTGCCCTGTTTTACCAAAAATCACAACTTCTATAAAGCAGGACATACACACGTGTGTGTATGCCCTGCTTTAAACGAAAATCACAACTTCTATAAAGCAGATCATACACACGTGTGTGCCCTGCTTTAACGAAAATCACAACTTCTATAAAGCAGGGCATACCCACGTGTGTGTGCCCTGCTTTAACGAAAATCACAACTTCTATAGCAGGACATACACACGTGTGTGTGTGTGTGTGTGTGTGCCCTGCTTTAACGAAAATCATTAAACAGTTAATACTTTTAAAGCGCGTTACTAATTTACATAGGTTAGTTAACGCCCTTTAAACACTTAAATACTTTTAAAGCGTCACTAATCTATACGCCGAAAGAATATCATTTCGAATTATGTTACACTTCTGATTTACCAACCAAACAGTTGTCACGTGATCTGCTGCATGCGCGTGCGGCCACTGAGCATGCGCATATGGCTGCAGGGCATGTTCGTATAAGTCGCTACATGTCGTCGGTATGACAGGAAAGTTTAAACCTTTTTCTTCAACCCCATATGGAAACCGTAACTTTTAACAACTTACTACACCTAATTAATTAACAAAATACATACCTCTGTTTGTGCAAAAACTCCCTGAAATATATACATATTAACAGAAACCCAGGTACATACGATCTGTTTGTATACATAGACTCTGCATCAGCGCACCTACAAAAAAAACAATAATTTTTATTTATGCGATTATTTATTTACAAAATATTTATAACAATAAAATAAAATGTTATATTAAAAGATGATTTTATTATAAAAACAAAACCGCGTAAATAAAGAGAATATAACAATATTAATATGTAAATTAAAAATTGCCAAATTGTTTAACTGCCAAATTGTTTAACAAATAATTTGTTATTAATAAATATTTTTATCAACAATGAAATTTTCCAATCTTATATTATATTTTAGTAAAAGTCCTACAATATATTTCCTACACATTGCTATCAAATTCCCAACCGTTTCCAAGATATAAAAATAATAAGAATCTTATTACATAAACAATTTAATTTCATTAATCTGCCATACTAATGGGAATGCTAACCATCTCTACTTACATGTAATATTATTAACATAATATTAGACTCATTATTACTACTGCTAACAACACTTTTTATTAACATTGTTATTAACAAATATATATATATATATACTTACTGAAAATAATATTATCATCGAGCGTCAATCGCCGAAGCGTCACTCACGAACCTGAAAAAGATAGAATTGTATCATGCGCTACGTAGAAATGCGAATCCAAGTGAGATGCGAATATTAGTAACTGTTAGACAAAGAGAGCAATATCTTTGATGCTTTGGACATGCTATTAATTATTTTAATTGTGTAATTGAATTATTCTACTTTATGTAAAGTATGTCTAAAGAAAGTTAAGTAATATTTAACATATATTTGTATACTTTAAACTCAATTTATTAAAGATTTCTTATATTCCTTTGAAACAAAAATCTTGTTGAGATTTTATAATGAAAGAAGGTATCACTCTCGTTACGAATTGCTACTAAAATAGAAATAGAAACGAGGTCACTAAGTGACTCATTTGAGTGGAATCCAGTCCTCGCGTAGAACCATATATGGACATGCCAAGGTGAAGCGAAATCCATGACCATATAAGGTAAAGAATTCTTTAAGACACCTCCTTATGACACCACCTTATGACTCATTGCTGGCAAGCGAGCCGCACAAGTAGAAGTAGACTCATATTCGCTAGACAACGCCCTATGACTCATTGTAACGAGGTGCGGTCACCTCCCACTACCGTTTCCAGAAATGTATAAAAGCACCATTCGCCCACTCGACCGAGAGTGTGGAACGGGCCAAGAAACCTTACACATCGTGTACTACTTGTTCCATTCTCCACATAAGCCAATTGTATCTTGGAACTCTACAATAAATATCATACTCTTTTATATAAAAAAGAAAAGAAAAATAAAATTATTGAAACACCTACCTTCAACGGACCCGAGGTGCCATAGTCCACATCGCTGAACAACAGCTATTTATCTTGGGGTTTTACCTCCTTAACCAGCAGAAAAAGAACCCATTCGACGGAGACGTTCTGCCGGATCAAGCCACCTCGCATCACCCAGGACGTCACAAGTTGGAAAAAGTCATGTTAGATTATGTAAGATGGGTATTTAGACTAGATTTTGCACTCCGAGGTATGTAATAATAAGGGAACTAAGATTAGAGAAGCTTAAAATCTGTTGGGGCATAAGAGCCATAAGATTCGAGAAAAAAAGCAGAGAGGAAAAAGCCGGAAGCTTAGTAAAGGCATGTTGGGATGAAAAGGACACAATGGATAAAAAGAAAAAGGATTTGTATAGTTTGGAACGAGAAAGGTTTTATAATAACAATGGTTGGAGCTCCGAAGTAATAAAGGAATTAAATAATGAAGGTAAAAATATTGAAGGTTTAGTAAGAATAAGGGAACAGGACATACAAAGGCAAATAAAAAACAGTAAAATAGTAGAGGCAAGGTATAATTCAAGGTATAAAGAGATAGAAGCGAGCAACAAAACACCGAGTTACTTATTAAAAGCAAACTTGAATAAAGTAAAAACAGGAGATGAAATTAGAGCGATGGTAAAATTAAGGTGCGGCAATTTAGAGCATACAAATTAATATTGGCTGGACGAAAAAGATACGAAGTGTAGATTCTGCAAGACAGGTAGGAACAACTTAGAGCATTATATAAGCAAGTGCAACATTACAAGTATGTGGTTTGAGAACTTAGATAGAAATAACGAAGAACGATTAGAAAATATATGCGATGACAAATTTAGAATGGAAAAAAAGGTGCTAAATAAATTATGGAAAAGGAGAGAGGAAAGCAATAATAAAAAAAAGATAATGGCTGTAAACAATAATGATAATGTAAATAATAATGTACTGCGATTTGTTTGTAAAGAAGAATGATGTATGACGTGTGGATGGATGTGTGTGTTAAGTAGAATTGTAAACTGTCACGTCCCAATGAGCCGCGGCCGCGGAAACGGTGCTCGGGTCGTTCACGGGACTGGGTCGCTTTATCGGGTCGTCGGACCGAAAGATCCTACCCGGGGATACCCGCGACCGAGGTGATTCGCTAGCCGGAAACTCGCTACCAAACCGTTTGTCCGATCCGTACCCTCACCGGGAGGTTCAAGTTAAACAACGCGACACCCTGATTTAACGGGTTCGACAAGTATCGCTCAAAAGAACTTTCTGCCCTAGTACACGCATAGCATTCGAAGGTGGGACGATAGTCGGCTAAAACCTTGGCACACTCGCTGCACGTTGGAAACTCCGTTAGTGGCCCGAATTGCACGAAGTGTCTCAGGGTGCCCTCAAAATCTTGCCGGAGGGGCTGGTATTTACCGAGCTGGCAATCTTCGCAAATAATGACTCCGGTGGTTTTATTTCGGAAGAATAGTGACCACACGCAGACGCCGGTCATCAACCACGCTCTAAGGGGGCTAGGGGGCGGAATTATTCCTGGGGACTGTCGATTTACAGGGTGCCCGGGGCACATGGGCAACGAAATATCAGCCCTTTATTTGAGTGATAGCGATTATCGTTGGTTCGCGCTCTAGATATTGCTCTCCCCCTTCGTGCTCCACTGAGCGTCTCACGTCAAGAAATATCTCGCTACACGTGGTACATGCGGAAGGGTTTTTAATTTCACCGAGCACGACGTCGCACGAATCACACTCTTCGACCTTGTAGCGGTACCCGATGTGCATATAGTGACGGACCAGGAGGTCGTATTGGCTGCGCTGTTCGCTGGTCAGATCGCGGAAGCACTCTTCGCAAAGGTAGTGTCTACTGTTTCGGTTTTGGTGACAAATAGTGAAAACGCAAACGGCGCGGGATAACCAATTTCGGCGCGCGATTCTGGAGGCTAGCGGCGTTAAGCGGCGCGTGGGGCGTCGCGTCGGGAGTCCACTCATGCCGCGCTGATTAAATCTAGGGGCGTCGTCACTTACCTTTATTCGTCGAGTTCTATAGGATGCTCGGCGGTGCCCCGATGCTCAGGCGTGCAGGTGTCGTATCGCGCGTGGAGGATCTCGGCACGGCGTCGGTAATAGTAGCCTCGGCGGGGGTCGTCCTCCCTGATGGACTCGATGAACTTATACGGCGGGGTCGACGGTCTCTCAGGCTCCGTGATGCGGGTTAGTCGATATGGCCGGTTCTCGAACAACGTGTGATAATTCGCGCGTGATTCCTCTTTACTTAGCGGTATGTAAGGCAGATGGCGATTGTCACTCGCAGTTCTGCATTGGGCAAGGATCCAACCCCTGGTGCCCGAGGTGGTGATCGGTTTACAGAGATTGGTACACGTTACGTCACTGATTATTTTGGGAGTAGCGCCCGCCTTGCGCGCGGGGCTCGCGGCAAAGTATTGTTCGTATTCTGGGTCCTCGCGGTATTCGACTCCTAGCACTGGATTGAGAGAGGAGGCGTGGGGGAGACGGTTTAGTCTTCGAATTCGGTGTTTAAGTCCTGCTCGCCGCCCTTTCGGCATTTATCTTCATTTAGTTGGATATTACCAAGAAAGCTACGCTCCAGTGGTCCCTATCGCCACGTTTTCACAGGGGTAGCGTGCCGCGCGTACAGCACTGCCACGAGCGTGGGTGTAGCGCAGGAAGAGCTGGAGGTCAACTTTACGCGATGCGTTCCTGTTGCGATAGCGAGTGAGCGTGCCGCGCGTGCAGCACTGCCCCTCTTCACACGCTCGCAAACGATAGCGTGCCGCTCGTACAGCACTGTTTCAGATGCAAATGTGACGCAAAAGGAAGGCTTAAAATTGGCATACTCTTATGGGTTACTCAACAAACTGATCCTGCGGCGGGGGATTGGCGTAGGATGTGTAGGATTAGTAGAAGAATTTATGAAATGCAGAAGCTTGATTTAAATGACAGTGTATTACAAAAGAGTTATACAGATTCTTATACAAAAACTAAAGTTAGGTTACAAATGCATAAACTACAACTAAACCTTCGATGAATTTAAAGAGTGACCGTGCCTGGTCCTGTTTCAAGATGGCGCGGGGTGACGCTAAGGCCACGCGGTGACGCTACAGAATCAAGATGGCGCGGGGTGACGCTAAGGCCACGCGGTGACGCTACAGAATCAAGATGGCGCGAGGTGACGCTACAGAGCGCGTGGTGACGCTTGAAACGCTACGCCGCGTGGTGACGCTACAGAGCGCGTGGTGACGCTTGAGACGCTGAGCCACGTGGTGACGCTTGAAAGTACACGAGGTGATGCTGTCGAATATTACAATATGAAAATACACGAGGTTATGCTGCCGAATATTACAAATGAGAAAATACACAAGGTTATGCCGTCGAATATTACGATATAAAAACACACGAGGTTATGCTGCCGAATATTACAAGTGAGAAAATACACAAGGTTATGCCGTGGAATATTACAATATGAAAATACACGAGGTTATGCTGTCGAATGTTACAAGTGAGAAAACACACAAGGTTATACTAATACGCGTGAGTTTGAGAGTTTGGATGTAGGAGGATATAGAAGATTTCGGATATAGGAGGATGTAATGCTTACTCAGAGCTGGAGAGTCGAGCTCACTACCGGAGGATAACTGCGAGAATACTGACTACGTCCCTTGGGATGCTCGCTCTTATATTTCCACTCGCTTGGTGGCGGGGGTGGTTGAGTGGAAGGGTTAAGTTATCGAGAGGGAGAAGGGTTGCGTCACTGGTCACCTCGATTTCCCTCCTTATATGGACATGTCTTCGGTTTTCCGTCCGTCGGGTGGTGGGGGTAGTTAAGTGGAAGGGTTGAGTTATCGAGAGGAAAAGAGTTGCGTCATCGGTCGCTTCGCTTTCCCTCCTTATATGGACATGTCTTCGGTTTTCCGTTCGTCGGGTGGTGGGGGTAGTTGAGTGGAAGGGTTGAGTTGTCGAGAGGAAAAGAGTTGCGTCATCGGTCGCTTCGCTTTCCCTCCTTATATGGACATGTCTTCGGTTTTCCGTTCGTCGGGTGGTGGGGGTAGTTGAGTGGAAGGGTTGAGTTGTCGAGAGGAAAAGAAGGATAGTTCTCCATATTGACTTATTATCTATGGTAACCTCTTATTTATATAGTGACATGGCAACCTATCGTCTATATGGTAACTTATCGTCTAAATGGTAACATGGTAACTTATCGTCCACATGGTAACTTATCGTCTACATGGTAACTTATCGTCTGAATGGTAACATGGTAACTTATCATCTACATGGTAACTTATCGTCTACATGGTAACGTGGTAACTTATCATCCACATGGTAACTTATCGTCTACATGGTAATTTATCGTCTAAATGAAGGTTTCAAATTTTCCGTGGGTGGATGTAACACCTTCCCCCCTATTTGAAAATGTGGGACGATATTCCCACATTTTATCATGTATGGGGTACGCTTAACTACTAGGGTGTGGTAATCTTACATTTGTTTCCTTACGAGTCGCGTAAGTATTTCCTGAGCTCGCCGTAGTCCATCTCTCTGATGTTGGCGTTGCTCGTGCTGGGCTCCTCTTTGGCAGGGATGAATGTCGTCAGCTCGAGGGGTGGTGCCTCCGGGTCGATGCTTTCGGTGGGGGTGGGTTTTTTGTTGCCAAGGTGCAGGAGCAAGTGGGTAATGGAGCTCCATATTGCTCCCAACAGGTGTATGCTCCATCCGTACACGGAGTGCAGCGCGTATCCTCTAATGATTGAGTCGATTATTAGTTTGGCTAGGCGGAATAGGAGGATGATAGCTAATACTCCGGCGCTTGCCGATCCGAATGTGATGAACCCTTTCCACAGGCGTTGTCCGGTGCTTTCTGCAATCTTTTCGAGCGATTCCTCGTCCAGTAGATGATACAGTGAAACGGTGCCGCGTGGTATGTCGTGGCCCATTGCTCCCTGTACCAATGTGTTTAGCATCGGGGGTTTCTCTATAGGGAACATAATGTGATCGCGGAGGCGGTCAAGGTCTCGCGTAGAGTATATTCCGCTTGTGGCGAGATTGGATGGGTTCACATATTTCCACCGTGGTCTCGTTAGTGGCTGGATCGTAGGTGGGGCCAGTGCTTCCACGGGGCGTGGCATTAATTTAAACCATGCTTCGTCTACCTTATACATCGAGGGTAGGAGTTCGTTACAGTCCCGGATTGTGCCTCCTTTGATCAGCACCCGGGATTTCGGGAGCAGGAAGTAGGATGTATTGTTGTGCGAAACGGGTAGTTCGCTGTAGCAGCTCTCCGTTTGCCTTATTTTGCATGCAACTGGTACACATTTAACTATATATATGACCTCTCCTGCCGTGATGGCGGTGTAGCCGGGTGCCTTCATAATTCGGTATGCCATTTCGTCAGGGGCGATGCTGGCAAGGGACAAGGCGTTTTCTAGCACCTGCCTTTCCAGAGCGCATTTTTGGCTCATGATGTCCCGATAGAGCTGCGTCAATTGCGTTCTCATGTGTTTCTCGACGTATATGAATTTGCTGTTCACGTACGTAAAAATGTCCAGGTTGTCGATCGATATCCCCGTCTGGATTTTGAAGGTTCGTCCTGGCGTCGTTTCGAGGATGAATAGTTTCGGGTGCTCTGTTTGTATTATCTTGTACCCGCAGAGGTTTGTTTCCGTAGTCTTGGCCAGGGCGAAGGTGATGTCCTTAGTCGTCAAAGTGTAAATGACCGGGGTCTCTTTTTGGGTAGGTTTAGGTGAAACTCGATGGGCATTTCCCTCGTAGAGTACGTCGTACTTGTTGAATTGGCAGGTGTCGGTCGGCAGCGTTTTCCAATAAGTCATCGTTCCGTCGGCGTCATAGCATTCGCCCTCCATGGCTGGGCAGCGGGTGCCGGAGGGCAGTACTACTTCGTTTGTGGAGTGTTTCACGGCCAATTGCATCCGCCGCGTTGTTATCTTTACCGTGGCTTGTACGAATACGTTGCTCCAGGTGCCCAGGGGGTCGCTGTACTGTGTTCCCTCACATCTGCCGTTCATGGTTAAGGACCCGGCTAGTGTAATGGCGCGGGTGGTGGTGGCATTCACCTTAATGCCGGTTATCATTCCGCTGGCTCCTCCCAGGAATAGCGTTCCAGTATCTTGCATTTTTCGGCAAGCGTCTCCCGAGATTTCACGTATATATTCGTACTTTCCTCCCTGTACGGCTGAGTTATAGGAGGACCACCCGCAGTATTTTATATCGCGGTCTATTTCGATTTTACATTGAACCGCGGTAGTGTGGTCGAATTCGCTCAGTTGTAAAAGTTGAATATACATTTCCTCGGTGATTGGTTCTAAATCTTCTAGTTCGCAGTTCCCAATGTCCGTCAGGGATAGCGTTGTCACGTTCAGTCCTTCGCCTCTACAATCAAAACCCAGCAGGCCGTGCGTGGGCGTGGTAAGTGCCGCCAGGATGAGGGTCACTGCCGATAGTTCCATGGTTGGGTGCTGTTCGCACGGTACTGTTGCTGGTGATCGCTACAACGCTCTTATATACTAGTTCTTACTACTACGAAGGGGGGGAATACAATGGTGGGGATTCTTATTTTCTAACGGTCTTAGTTCATCTACGCATGCAATTTTATCGGATTATGTTTTTGTAGCAAGTTTTAATTTGTCTGTGTGTACAATCCTAAATTTATTTCCTATTTGAAGTTTAACGTTATTATTACCTAAGGTTTCAATTATTTCGTACGGACCTATATATTGGTCGTCTAATTTCCCTCGGCTTGGCTCCTTAAGGAGATATACGGGGTCTCCCGTTTCGAAAGTGCGCGCGTTCATTCTTTTATCGTAATATATTTTAGATCGCTCTTTGGCTCGATCGAGATTTCTACGCGCATTCTCTTGCGTTTCGCGCAATTTTTCGAATAATTGTTTTAGATATTCGATGTAGGTCTCGTTGGGTTCCCCTTCTAAGGGTGGGTCGCTTGACGGGGCGCGCGCGGTTTTTCCAAAGACCAATTCGTGAGGAGTGTATAATGTGCCTTCGTGTACGCTGGTGTTATAGGAAAAGGTCGCGAACTTCAGGTAGTCGTCCCAGTTATCTTTTTCGCAAAACTGCTTTAAGTATTCCCACAATACGTGGTGCGACCTTTCTATTGACCCGTTTGACTGTGGCCTGTAGGCCGTGGTTTTATATTGGGTAATTTGAAATTTTTTTGCAATGTTGCGCATAAGCGCGTTTACAAAGTGGCTACCTTGGTCCGTGAGCCATGCCCGCGGGGCTCCGTACACGCAGATAAAGTCCCTGGCGAATGCGTCGGCTACATCGATTGCGGATGCTTGTTTTAAAGGGATGGCTAAGGAGTACTTAGTGAGGAGGTCTTGTATAGTAAGGATGTAGGAATACCCCGTGTTTGTGGTGGGTAAAGGGCCCATAATGTCCATAGAGATCTTGTCGAAGGCTGCTCCCGGTGTGTCGGTGAGTACCATTGGCTGTCGGGTTTCCTTTGTACATTTCTTAAATAGAATTTTACTAATACGTTGTAAAGATACTGCACGAATAAATTTAAAATTCTTGAAAATATTACTAAATAAGGTAACGTTATTAAATGCACGAATCGGATTAATATTATAAATAAATATATTTTTAAGTATACATATATATTTCTTTTTCAATAGTATTTTACTAATATACCGTAAAGGACACTGCACGAACAAATTTAAATTCTTGAAAGCATTGCTAGATAAATTTATTTTTTCTCGAAAAATTTTTTTCTTTTTATTATAACTTGAAAAAAAAATTTAATCGAGCCTTCATGAGCTGATGCAAAATATTAAAAATATTGCTTTAAAATTTCAAATTAGTCATAAACTGGATTTGAGTTATTGTGTGGCTACCGCTTTAAAAAATAATATTTTGAGAAAAGAGCGTTTAACGTTGTGGATGTAAATTTTATAATTTTTTATTATTTACTTACAATATATTAATTTATATTAGTTCCATTTTTATGACTTTAATGTAATAAAAATGGAAAAAAATCTTCGACTTTAAAAAATTTTTAAATTTTATAAGCCTTGCTTAAAACTATTTCGACCATCGTTCGCACCCGTTCGCACTTTCAAAAAATACATACAGCTATATCTATATTGAACTTGGGTTATTGTACATTAGACACGTCACTCGATGTTTGTCGAGTTTGTATTATCAACGCAACATGTCCTATCTATAATATTATTTGTATAAAGACCGCTTTTTGAAGATGAGAAGAGTTACAATGGCGTGAGATATAGAAATGTTTTGTCTGAATTTGCGACTAACAATCAGTGATTGTTCGTACGAGAGCTCCGCTCTGCAAGAGCTACTGGATAGTAAAACATACTCGACAGTTTTATTCTTCAAGAATGATTTTCGATGGATGTTCGCTTGAACGGCTTGTGAGGGTTTCACCTTCTGAGATAACTTTCAATAATAAAACCTACGATCTTGATAGTATCGCACGAACTCTGAGTACAATAAAAAAAAACTCACAAAGTTCGTTATTCTATCTGTGAGATTGATTTTTTTGCGAATACTTATTTTAAGCTCCGCAATTTAAATCATTAGTTAAATTTCATTTTAAAAGCGTATCAATTGAGATAAGTCGAAATAAAGTTTTATATCTCGAGACGTGCACGTTCAATAAGTATATCTTGATTAAAGATGACAACTCGATTAAGAAGCGAAACGATTACTAAAATCATCAAGAGATTCGATATCTCGTTATTATATTACAGAAACCAATCCAATTGTTTTCAATATAACAGAATTATTTCAATTTCAAACATTTTAACATAAGTGGCATCTAATTAATCCACTTATAAATAATCTGAATACAAAATTTCTTTTACTCCTCTCAAGAGGAAACAACAAGTGACTCTCACGTTACTTTTCACTTTTCTTTAAGTATTGCAAAATCAAGTCACCAATAAATATAGATAGACTATGAAAGATTAGCGTTAAACTGGCGCGTTACATAAATAAATGTTATTAATCGTCATTAGTTAAATTTGAAAATACCATAGCAATGAAATATAGTCTGTATGTTTTATACTTTCAATATATATGAGTGCTGAATAACATTTCTAAGTATATTGTTATTTTGCGCCAATTTAAACCAATGAGAAAAAACGAAAAATAAACAAGTACACCTAAATATTAACAATATTCTCTATTATTGTTTCATAAGTAATAATTCTTTTTATTCTTCTATTCATATTAATAAATACACATATAAATCTTCATCTAAATTATTTTTATCTCTATTCTCGAACATATAGCACAATAATAATATGTATAATCAACACATATATTTATATACAATCTATATATATATATGTTGTATATATATATATATATATATACACACACACACACACACATATAATATATATATATATATATATATATATGTATATACACACACACACACAATAAAATTGTATAATAAAATTAAATATTAGCAATAATCAATCTTAGTCCATCCATTTAAGGCAATGGATCCATAAAGTGTTACATTTGTTATATCTGTAATATATTTTTTCACTCTGGATCCAATACCCCAAATTTAAATAAAAAAATAATATTAAACTCACCACTACGATGCGCAGCAGCGGAGTTGTAGCACAACTACGTTGATCTGTAAAATACAAATACAAATAAAAATAAAATACAAATATATTCAGATTAGAACATTATCTAATATTATATTATTATATTTTAAAATACAATTATTATATGTACTAAATTTTATATTTATTATTCAAGTAGATATTTAACAGAGATTCCAAGATTTCCGAAATTAAAGAAATTTTTTCTTAAGCATAAACTTTTCTAAAATTTAATGAGTAAAAGTATCAATTTCTCTCATACAAGTAACCCACAGAAATGTATATGTTGAAAGTCTTAAAAATATTGTATTGATTATTTTAATGAAAAAAGTATTATTTCTTAAATAATGAAAAATATTTCATATGCATTATATTACACAAAGTGTAAAAAATAAAAATATTAATATTCGAATGTTCGATAAATAATAAATTTTACAACGTATAATATGTAACAAGTAAGTAATAAAATATACTCACCCTTTGGTTGCTCCGCCGTCGCCAGATGCTTCCCCGAGCCTCCTCTCCTCCTCCTCTTATGTTTTTCTATTACTTATTTTTCGTAGCACAACCTTCACACACGAAAACACATAAACATAATTACACGAACTATGCGATTTGTTAATTACTCGCGGCGTTCTGCACGGTAGCGAATAAACTTCGAATGACAGGGCGTTTTAACGTACGAGTATTACGACTCGAAATCGATCCGTTTCCTAGCTGTGACGGTTTAGTTAATAACTGAAAAATTCATAAATGGAATTGGCAATTTTATCCTGATATACCGCGAGACAGCGCGAATTGAGTTAGTGGCTAATAAAACCGCAATAAAAAATGTTTAAAAATATACAACGCCGACGCCTACTTCAACATTATATGCGTGATATAATTTGAACGAGTAAATCGCGAAATTGCCGAACAAATTGTACTAACGTTGACGGAAAGAGCGAGAGCAAAAATATATTCTAATCCGATCGTTGTTAAAAAAGGCAATCGTCGCCTGTAAATATCGCGACGAAATAAAATAGCTTGCGAGTTTCGTTCCCTATCGTCAATGCTTACTAGGTACGAATCGCGCGAAATATCCGTTTCGATGGATAAACGTCGTCTCGATACGTTCACGAATCGCTAAACACAAGAGACGGTTAAACCGTGCCGGATTTTGGCAATCGTTAATTGTTTGAAATAATCGCATTTGTAAATCGCGAAATTGACCGAACAAATTGTACTAACGTCTGACGGAAAGAGCGAGAAGCAAGAATGTATTCTAATCCGACCATTATTAAAAAGACAATCGTCGCCCGTAAGTATCGCGACGAAACGAAATGATTTGTGAGACTCGTTCCTCGTTATTAATTCTAAATCGTGCAAAATATCCGTTTCGATGAATAGCCATCGTCTCGATACGTTCACAAATCGTGAAACACAAGAGACGATTAAACCGTGCGAATTAATGCGCGTGAAGTAATGTTGCAATAGAGTATCAGCCGTATCAGCGGCCGAGTCGGCGGCGCGGCGCGAACAATGGGGGATAGAGTGGAGGAGATAGGCATGCGTGCTCGATAAGCCTAGTCATCCTATCCCTACTCACCCCCACTACGTCATGTTTCCGAGAAGCCGCGGCCGGCGTAAACAACAGCGCGTCGCATACCTAACGATCTCGGTGTTATACAAGACAAGCCTCTCTTCTACGAAATAGTACATCAAATAAAACGTTGTAAGGTAAATGTAAATTCCGTAAATACTGTACGTGCGTCTGTACGTGTACGTGTTTCCTTTCGTATATGTGCTCTCATATCTCAGATCAATATTAATTTGCGCGTTTTCGTATCTCGACAAATGGATTATCGCGCATCTAATTTTGTCGCGCTTTGTGATCTCATTAGCGTTGCCACGTAATTATAAATGCGACAAATATTCATCACGCGATAAATAGTAATAATTAATAGTACATACATAGTAATACCTACGTAATATTACGAGAATTAAATTGACTCGCAAGATGTTAAACTATGGCAAATATCAAAGGCATTGGTTTCAAAGTTTTGAAAGCAGCTATCGATAGTAAAAATCTTAATATATTCTTAGCTATGTAAAATTAACGTACTAATTTAAAATATTTATTCCCGAAAATAATGATAAAATTCTCCTACAAACGCAAAATAATTTTTGATCGATGTCCTCGAAATATAAATGTATTTATAAACTTTTTTACGCGATTAAGTCTGCTAAAATGGATTTCCACATTTGCTATATTACAAAAAAAAAAAACAAATTAAATATTTTTCGCATTTTATTTGATCGTCGTTGATATTTTTGGATGTGAATTTTGGTACGTAGCATTCTTTATCGCGATAATCTCTACAATATTGCGTTATCCTCGAAGCGTCGAAGAACCGTAAATCAAATTTTCTCGAAAAGACAGCGCAAACCTTTTTACTTTGCAAAACAAATTTATCACGCCACGGGCATGGGTGTTCGCTCTCATTTCAGGGGAGCTTACAACGAAACAAGCCGGGAACGAATCGAAGGTGCATTAACGCGGGGCGGAAATCTGCAACTGGCAAAGTTCAAGGTTCTAGGGGAGTACTTATGCATAGATAAAAGCACGTCCGGCAGAATGACGGACGGAGTTTGATGGCGAAATGGTTCTCGCACTGGTTTTCTGCGGGAAGCTGACAATAAGTGTAAAGACTACTTTGACAGATTTATTAAAACGGCGCAATATACACGCGTCCAGGTACGAACGTATAAAACAAGGTTCTCATGAATATTGCAGCTGTTTATTACTATGTTAACTGTAACGGCCTCAACGACTTGATAAGGACGAATATAAAAGCACCGCGCAAATTTTAGATAATTTCACCGGTTGATCGCGATACGCCGTGAGTATACGATTTTCGTAGAAACGCGGGGAATTAACATAGAGCTATAGGGGAAAAAGAGTTAAGGAAGAAAAAGAATTTTATTGCACGTACCCGTAAAACGGGTGCCATGCATTTATTCTCTTGCTATTTACCCTTTGCCTCAAGGGCATGCGTGTTATTTTCGTTACAAAAGACCAACCGCGAACGTGAGGGAAGCTGGAAGGTGGAAGGAGGAAGGAGGGGAAGAGAAAAGGAAGGAGAAGGGAATGAAGGAAGAACGTGTGCAAAGGAAGAAAAAGGGTAGATGGGCGATAGGCAGGAATCGCGTACGTATACAAGGAAAACGTGTGCGGGTAATAGTGGAGAGAAATATTAAAAAGCACTCAGCCGCTTTCGAAATTCATGTAATCTAGAAAACTATAAAAGAGGGTCGTCTCGACGACTTTATCCCGTGGGCGCGTCACGCAGCCACGGTAAACAACGAGACGCGACGAGAATTATTGTGCTGCCTTCTCCCCTGCTCCTCTCCCACGTGTCACGAGGGCTGGAGGGGGGAGTGGTAAAGACACGGAGGATGGGTTAGACACGTCGCAAAATTAATGTGCCAATAAATATTTAAAGATGTATAATTTTCTTGTATATCTTCTACGTTATGCAAAAGCGACGAGCCGTACGTTCATTTCGTCGCTATTTACCCTTTGCTCGCCGGGCATTTATATCATTTTTACGAAAGTATATCGTTAGCGGAGGGGCGCATGGGAGACGCGCGAGGGAGAAGGAAAAAAGAAAGGTCGTGCATGAGATCGTGGATTAGGGCGGAATATTGAAAATAAATTTACTCTACCCCGAAATTATTCGACCTAAATATGAAACGACCGCATTTCCAATTATGCGCGATCACAGAAAGCCAGATTTCTTAAACGGACGATCTTCTTTCTCTTTTTTCGTTCAATACCGCATCGCGAATAAAATCTATTAGCGTTTAAAAAAAAGAAGATCGAACATCGTTTGCAAGCTCTCGATAGTCTGTACTCACAGTACTCACAGTACTTACTACGCGGCTGTTTATTTTAGCCGTCTATTTTTAAAGCAGTGGTTTTTTTCATTTTGGCGTTTTTCGGATTATCAAAATGCTGTCGCTACACGGAAAGTACTTATTTTTTTGTCTTCGATCAAAACATAAAAAATTACGTCGATATCGAGACGCGTCCGCGTTCTGAATTTTTTAAAAATCCACCGCAACGACTTGTACGTCTCGAGGGAACATGTACCTCTAGTTCAGTACCGCTGGTTTAAAAAGTATATGTATCATTCCCGAGAAGATAATCGAAGCGGAACGCAACCGTACGGGAAAGAACGGGCCGATATGTGATGAAGCGAGAGGAAATAACAGTGAGGATGGAGAACGATAGTTTGAAGGGAAAGGTCGTGAACGAGGCAGGCGAGAGTCGAGCGAAATATTGGAAAGCCGGCTGCGCGGCAAGATAAAACGTTTCATAAAACAGACATCGATTTCGTATTACCCGGCGCCCACGTCGCCGCGTCGACATGAATCGAGAGTCTTCGCTGAGGAGTGCTCCTCGAAAACGCCTGCCGAAGGATAAGGGAACGGTCCTGCCTGCACATAAAGGGAAGACGAAAGATACGCATTTCCTTATTGCATCTCTAGGCCACGTGTATCCTCCATTCCTCCCGCTTTCGTCTCAGTCACTCCTTCTATTGCCTCCACTTCTCGGTCGCGCCGTATCGCGTCTCCCGCGCGTCCCTCCATTTTTCTAAACTTATATATACACGATACAAACACACTCGGTTGGTGCGTTCTCACATTTAGGATCGCATTATTCTACGAATTATTCTACGTTGTGAATATCAAGAGATATGATGTAATAATTAACGTCGCAGTGGTAGGTATACGAGACATAATTGTGGTACATTAAATCTGATCTTTGTCACGAGGAAATGTCCTTTTATTAAATATAATTACGACGTCATAATGTGTTGTTAGTTGTGACGAAATAGTTTTATGACGATATAGATAGCAGTATTCTCTGCTAAATTGTGCATATGCGTGAAATTAATAATAATAATAATAACTTTCCTTCCGCACTGATCGCAAATTTCGTAACGTATATCGCCACTGTCGTTAATAAAATACGTAATTTCACCAGCAGGAAGCTTTTGACATTATATTTACGTCAAACGAGATCCGATATTGCGCCACCGGGAAATTTTACGTTCCCATTAACATATAGTTACTATATTACACGTGCATATAATTGCAGTTAATGTCAAACGGGAATCGCTGAACGCGCACTCGTAAAATCTCATTTCAGAATTATTGCGAATACAAAACGACAAAAATCAACTGCGAATATTTCTCTTTATTCTCTCCCAGTTTCATATCATTTTCATTGCTTTCTTTGATTTCCATTATTTCGCAAATTTATTTTGCGCACTATGTTGCTGTCATTATACTCCCTTCGCGAATCTTATTCTTATCGTCTTTATGTTCAATTTAAAAAGTTTTGCCGAGAGAGAGAGAGACATCGACTATCAAAACTTAATCAATCGCTCGTGCCGCCTATATATATATATATATATATATATATATATATATATATAAGTATATATATTTTGGACGATTATTAAACCGTAATATAACGTAAATGCCGTAGATTATACCCCGAGCTGCGCGGTGTGATTATATTTTCCAATTATCCATTGTAATCAGCCGACGCGGTTCGATTTAATTCGATTCGATTCAATTCAATCGCGCGTATCGGTCCTTTTTCTTCAGCTAGTCTAGTATCTACGCGATATCGATGAAATGAGCGGTGTTCGTTCAAAATATCGGATAACACGGTTGCGATTTAATTGCGTTATCGCCGGCTACCTGCACGCCGCGCTCCATTCTCTGCACCGCGCACGATAATTATACCATCGATTTGAAATAATTATATTGGGCTCGTAAGCGGGTAATACTTCGATATATACTATCACGGTTCGCTGGGACGGTCAATGAATCGCAATGCATATTTTTTCCCCAGCGCCTCTTTCAACGCCTCTTTCAACTCTGCGCTGCGCGATCCCCACTGTCTGCCGTCGCTCGGTAGAATCTCCTTGCGTGAGGTTGGAATTTTATTGGTCGGAAATTGTGCGATCGTTTTCTATGTATCAGAATACCACCGATCGTGCCCTGAATTCTCGAAACCTCTGGTAATTGTCTTACAATCGCGCGAAAGAAAAAGAAATTCGAGTGTACAATGGCGCTGTATTGGACTTAAAGAATAGAACACAAACGAAAGAAAATTAGACAAACTTTATAAATTGAAAAGAATCGATCTAGTATAAGAAAGATATAACGTATTTAAGTTGTAAACGTAATTGTAAATCTAAATTAAGTATATATATAATAAAATAATCCTAATGTGAGAATTTGCTAAGAGAAAAATCGTTTGTTTTGTATATGGAACATTTTGCACATTCTAGGATTAAGTTTTAAAGTTTTCAAAACATATTTTTTTTGTTACAGAATTGACGCGCGAGAGAAACCAGTGACGAAGGCGCAACACTCGTCAGACTCTGGGGTTTTCGGTCCACGCGCCTTTTTTCGAACGTCCTTTCCGAGCCCGGCGGTTCTGGTGATTGACGATATAAAGCGACATGACGCGGCAACCTACAGATGTAGAGTGGATTTCCGAAAGGGCCAGACGCGCAGCTTCCGGTATAACTTGACCGTGATCGGTGAGTATGAGTACCGACCTCTCTAGAAGAATTTAATCCATCACATACTCTAAATATAGCGATTAACAATTTTTTTATAAACGTCGCTACCACTGCTTTACAGAAGGATATCTATAAGTGATATGCGTTATTAAATTTAAAAAGTCAGAGAAAGAATAAATTATAAATCTATAATTCTTTATAAATTTACTTTATAATCAGTTTTATATGAATTTATTTTCCATTTTTATTTTTAAATTGTGATCACTCTGTATGACTCCCAATATTTTTTAATGCCATGATTTCGTCAAACTTTTAATTTCAAAATATATGCAATATAAAAACAAATATATCCGATTGAAAGTTTTTTTTAATCGGACACATGAGCATATTTGTTTCAAATTTAGGTATAAGATAACAGAGATAAATATAAACTCTTTAAATAACATTACGGAATATAATAACTTTAAATATGATATCTGGTATAAATTATGCCTATCATGTTGATCATAATAAATTAATACGGCGCGCAATAGTAATAGTCGCAGCAACGACATTTACACGAAAAGCAAACCGTCGCTCCCCTTTCAATCAAAGGAAGATTCGTAGCAAACTAATTTACCACGACTTTAAAGAAGAGCCTTAAGGTGCATTGTACGCTCTCGCGGACATTGGAAAAGCGAGAACCGGGGAAAGAGAGAAATAAGCGGTTACATTTCGCTCGGGAAATCGATCAAGCTCGACACGCACGTCGCGTCGCACCGCGCCGCCGCTGCCGCTACCGTTGCTGCTGCCGCCGTGAAGAAACGATTCGTGGCGATCAGATCGAACATGAAGGGTATAGGTGTACTATAGGTATAGGTGTACTATATAGATCGCTATTTTGCGAGGGCACGGCACCGATCGATCTCTCGCTGCAGTCGCGAACTTGCGACCAGGAGTCCGCGTTACTTTCTATGCGCGCCACTTATTCGAGCACACACTCACTCGTGTACGACCGTTTTATCACCGCGTGCCGCCGTTCGCAGAGCCCGACGCCGACGTCGAAGGGACATATAAACGTCCGATCAAGCAAATGCCGCGATCACTGAAAAATGCATGAACCAATCGCGGATCACGATTTCCTCCTGCACGCCTGCGGTTTTTCCGCCACGTGGATCGCATGATCCCAAGTTTTCCCGATTCGTATCTGAGCGCATCGTTTCGAGCAGAAGCTCGCAAGTTCAGTCACGACGAATCTCGATTCTTATACAAGTATAACATTTCTCTGCATGCATTCTATGACGAAGACAGCGAGCCCTATAACTGCGCGAACGACATCCACGAAGAATTTCGCGATCACCATTACCGTACATCGCGGTGATTTTGCTTCTACTTACTTTCTCTCACGATTTGGAATAATATCCGGGTACCACGCTGCGCTTTCTTTAGCCGGATACACGCGGTGCGAGTATAACGTCGTGTGGGTCGATCATAAAGTCCACATCGTACGAAGGTGTAACTTTCATGGAAGCCCCAGTTGGAGCAGTCGGTATCGAAGTACGTTCGAATCTCGGGATATCCCGTATAGCTCGCGGCAGGAATATAACCTGGGAAATTCTACTCCCGATCCTTCCGATACCGGAATCCATCTTTGGCGCCTCTCTTCGCCGCTGCTATCGACTGGAAACGGAATAGTGAAAGGGCGAGAGGGTGCGAGAGAAAGAAAGAGGTAAAGAAGAGAGGAGAGAGAGACGAGAGAGAGAGATTCGAACGACATGGAAAGGGATAAAGGATAGTGAGAATGTAAGTGTCGCAGTGCAGATTCCCAGAAGACCCGACGACCAGCATGAAATTCTCCGGCTGATCCCTCAGGCGATCTAACCCTTTCTAGTAATAGCCGAGCGCGCGTAGTGTTTCTGAAATGTTCGACTTGGAACACCCCGCGTCGAATATCCCATATAAGACCCGCAAATACAGGGTATCCGTGAGAGTAAATGGATAATGCTTTTATTGACATATTCTTCCTCGAGGTTGAGATCCATTTTTCCATTACGAAAAACATCGCGAGAATTTGCAATCTACCACGTCTCTCAAGGTTTCAACTCCATGTACGTTATTTGTAATTGAGTCCCTCTTACGTTAAAATTCCATACAAATCACATCGTGCCAATTAAGAAGAGTACAATAAGCCCTTTTTTATACCCATTTTGTACCTATTTTGATGGTAGTTTAACATCGAAGCGTTTTTCCCTTGTGCAATTGTGCTCGCACGTGGTTTCGAGCTCTAATTAAGCTGCATCAATATTTTTCGTCGAGAGAACTGATCGCGGAAGCGACACGCGTTGAGAGGCCAATCCATTTTCCACCTCCTTACTCCTGCTTTGCCAACCACGCTCGCCTGCACGTACCCTCAAAATGTTTCCCTGGAATCTGCCTCGCAAGGACTCCGTCCAATTCAAACGTACTCGCGGTATTCCAAAAAGTAACGAACGAAATTGGCCCCCGCGGGTGCGGTATCAAACCTCACAGAGGACAAGGTATTTTCATCAGAGAAGATTGGTTCCCGAGAGTTTCTAGATTGCGTCTCTCTCTCTCTCTCTCTCTCTCTCTCTCTCCTCCCTCTCTCCCCCTTGCCCCTTTCTTCTCTCCCCTCTCCACCTTCCTCTTTCTATCTATCTCTACCTGTCTCTCTCCGATTTTCCTGGGCTTTTCCGCGATAACCGGTCCTATACCAGCGATGCAATGTCCAAGCGCGTCTCTTCCGCTTTATCTCTTTCCCTTGCTCGCATATATTGCGGGGCCGAGGCCCGCGCCGGGAAGAATACGTAATCTAAGCTCTTCGACGTTTAAGTTTGCATGAATGTGGCCGCCGTTGAGCGAATCCCGACATATCCGTGTAACTTTTGTTATTTTCCACGACGTACTCCGTCCGTCTCTTTAAACTTCTCGAGACATAAGAAACACTTTGAGATTCTTACTTGCGCTTTTTGCTGTGCTTTCGGAATACATATACGAAATTTAACAGTCATATATCATTTACACAGCTGTTCTCGCAATAGTCTTGTATTCGAGTGTAATGTATTACAAGTTAAGAGAGTTTGCTGAATATATAAACTGCCAGATTATTTTTGCGTTATATGCGGAGTTAAAATTTTGAAAAATTAACAAACAGACGATTAAATATATACGCGAGATATGTCTTTTAATATTTCAACAAGAGTCTTTATTTCGAATGTATGTACGAGCGAGACACATAAATCATCAAAGAAACAAATATCAATTTTGCGATAATTATGCAAAGTACATTGCAATAGGGCTTCTCCTTATGCAAGGGATGTTGTAGATTGCACAAGGTACGTGTACACGTGATGGACTACACGCGTATGTTCTTGCGAACACGACTATGATATATTAACACACACAAGCGCGAGACATCGCGCGTGAGGCGCACCGTCTTATAGATTAGGCTAATGCGTCAGTATTCGCGCGGTATTGTTACGCTATCGTGTTACAACGCGCGCTGTGTTGCAGTATATATGGGCGCAATATTATTATCCACCGTAATCGTGTAAGTGTATTACGCGCCGGCGCGTGGCGCAATAGTTAGCGTTCGTTATACTTACGTGAGTTTCGCGAGCAACCCCCCTCCCTCCGAAATGCGTGTCGTTACTCCTGGTCTTCTGCCAGTTTCGCGGAACACGGAAACGCAGTTTCACCCCCGAAATACTGACAAGAAGTTGCACAACATATTCCTCAATGCGAACCTCAGAGAAGAACATCCGAATCCGAAACGTTTCTCCTATCACATTTCTTTCTTTTTTTTTCCAATTATCGCCTCTTTGAATCGCCGCGATCGCTCTTATATACGTAATTATCTGCAGCACTCTTTCACCCCTGTAAGAAGATAGAGACGAGCGAGCACTTTCTGAAGCTAGGCGTGCCTTGAAGGCGGGCGTCGCCGTCGCGTCGCGTCGCGTCGCGCGTCTGTGAAAAGAAGGATAGCGCAGATTAGAGGAGCGAATTAGAATTTCAGAAATCTACGCGAACTTTCCGCGTTAGCTCGAGCCAAACTCTCACGGTGAATGGGGTGCGAAGGAGGAAGAACGCGAATGGACGTGGGTGGACAAACCTCGTCGTTAAGTCTTCCCTTAATTAACCTAACCTTTTCTCTCTCGTTCATTCCCTTCTCTCTCGTACCTCCCCCCCCCCTCCTTCTCTTTCTCGTAACTCCGTTTCCTGCCGTCCCTCTCCTGCTCCGTTTCTCCGCTTTAGCCTTCCCGTTGCATTAACGTCGGAGGAAAATCTTGGTCTACGGTTTCCTCGCGAGGAAAAAGGCGCCCCGCTAGATCGATGCTCTCGCTTCGCAGTTGAAATAATATCGGGAGATACTCGAGAGCTTGGATAATGCAAGTCGAAATTAAGCTCGAAATAATATAAAGCGTCTTTGTCAAGCTGTCGGGAGGCGGCTAAGCGGCGCATCTCCTCGGAATAATTTGAGACAAGCGAAAGCGGATTATCGGATGGAGTTGGTCGTAGAAGGAATTGGGATTTGTGTTTTTCCTCGAGGATTTAATCCCCCGTCTAAACAAAATGCCTCTCCTCCCGCGTCATTAATATACGCTTTAATATAGCTCTTGATCGATCGCATAATAGTGTTTGCGACATTGATTTCGTTTATTCGGATAAATACATCGCACGTTATAATCGAATCTTTTCATGTTGCGTGATTACATCTCATTGTCTACCGTAAAAATGTAAACGTAAATAATTATTACGCAATATAAAGAAATTTTTTTACGCAAAATCCATCCAAGTCGCGTATCTTGAATTGCAACTTCGCATCGCAAAAAAGTACAATGCTTGTCGAGGGATACTTCTGATGAAACCTCCACTCAAAAACTCGTGAAACTGTAATAAGCTGTTGCACAAAAAAAGTGTTACTTGACGTGGCATGTCGGTTCTCTTGTCCATAGGACAAAGGAAATCAAGAATTAAACGCGATCGCGCAGCAATATTTCGCGTGCACGCGCGCAAAAGTGGGCAAAGTTGATAATCCGATTCAAGGGACAAACGCCAGGGACAGGCGCCAGTCCTCGAAGGTACAAATAATGCGAAATACTTTGACGCGCTCGTGACGTACGCAGATCGGCGAAAAATTCATCTTTGCCCCTTCAACCAAAGGGGCTGCCTTTGCAAAGCGCCGTAGCGCCGAGCAGAAATTTGTTCCACCCTTTTAAGCCAGCGCACATGGCTGCGTGCGCTTGCAGACATACACATACACTCATATGCACGCGATGAACAATGAGGGAGTTTGTATCGAGGTCGGCAACCCTTTTTCCAGCGGGCGTATGGTATACGGTTATATTCTATGCGTCGACTAATGGGGTATAAGTGAGCCGCTGCGTGTGAGAGGTGCAAAGGAGGAGGAAGAGTAGAAAAAAGTAGCCTGTGCTATTCGCGGTCGTATAGCACCACATAATCGAGCTCCTTTGTGGCAGGGCTAATTAACCATCCCCTTCCTGTCAGGGTTTCGTTCCCGTACTTGCCGTGCAAATTAAATCGCAAGTCTATCCTCGTTCCACCCTCTGTTCGACCTTTCTCGTCTAGCGAGCTAATACACCTTACTGATATCCTATTAATTGGACTTACTGTTCCTTCAACGAGTCAGTTTTCGGTTAATTCGGTCCCTTCATCCTGTGTCACATTATGATAATCACGGAATAAACACAATCAATGTGAATAATCAACGTAAACGGTTATTCTATAGTATACTGAATATTTCGCGGAACTCATTCCTTGCGATGTACGTATCTGCATATATGTAAACTGTAAATACAAAACATCCGCGCGAGCGAGACTTGGGACGGTCGGGCAGCCGCTGTGTCGTTGCATCATCGTGTTTGCGATTAGTTTCTACGATTATTAAAATTATCGCGATTATTAGATTCGCGACTTCAATTAGGACAATGCGGACAACTCGCGTTGAAATGATCTATTTACGAAGCAAGTATTTCACGTTTTTTCAATGTAAATGCATCGTGTGCGATTAATAGCATCGGCAGTATATATGGAGTATCATGCAAAATCGTCGCATTCTACCGTTATTAGTGCGCGTTGTAATTAATCGTACTTTTGCTAATGAGTGTTGAGTGAGGGAAATGAAGGAATCTGAAAAGAGAAGGGGATCTGGGAGGCATCGAGCAACGGTGGAGTATCTGTGAGGTGAACGATTTTTTATTTTTTATATATTTGTTATATATTTGCGGAATTTATAATTTATTTTCGAATTGTTTCGAAAATGATCTCGTGCCTATCTACAATTACGCAAATGTAGTGATGATAGTTTTTAACACATTGAGAGAGGGAGAGACTGCCAAAAGATTTGACAAATCTTCCTAGTCATCAGGCGCACGATATTTTTTTATACAAGTAAAATAATTAGGATATGAACAAGTATCAGAGATATTCCAGTTATTCCAAAGCTGCTAAATTTGTTCCGAAACGTTCGTCAAATATCACGATTTTTTAATATTTTGGTTATGTTAATATATAAAATTGATAAAAGGTTACAATTGGAGATGAATTAGACTGTTAATTACACATGACTGAAATTTATGTGTCAGGTACTTATGACAGTCAGTGGCAGTCAATTTGTTAATATTTACAACAATTTTTCAACGATTCTTAGAAGTTTGATTGTTTTGTGCCATTTCTTTAAATGCTGTTATAGATATATCACCTAACTTCCTGTTTTACAAATTTGCTTGTGACACACGTGTACGCGAATGATGTATGAAGTACTTGAGACATTAACCGACGTTTCATATTTACGAGAGCATAAAATACCACGGTACGCCGGCAACATTGAGATTTCTGTTCTTGTCGCTGCAACAAGCGCATGAATCGTAAGCCTCGCGATCTCCCACAAAGTACCAACCCTCTGCGATAACAAATCGACCGCGATATTTCACTTGATAATAAGTAGCAAACTGACCGCAGCCAGGAGGGATTCATTCTCGTGGGTGGGGAAGAACTCGCGGAATGCCGGAATGCGCCGCGCCGGTGAGGAAAGAGAGTGTCGGGACCGAGGGATAAAAAGAGGGTAAAGAGCGAGAAGAAGAAAGAGAGAAAGAGAGAGAAAGGGAGATTGGCAAACGGGATTCGAGATCGGAAAAACGGTCCGCGAAGTCGCATGAATTTATGGGAGACATAAATCCAAGTTGCTGGCTCGCGCGTACCACGATTTTCGGAAGCCTTTGCGGACGTCGGCCTCTCCGGACGCGGACGGTTCGCGCCATCCAGACCTTCCCGATAGAATTGGAAAAGACGATTCTCCTCCGTCCATTGATGAGATCGACGATCGTCACGCGTGAAATGTCGTATAAACGGCGGATATAACAATTCGTAATCTTGAAAAGGTCGACGACGCGGATGTATCTGAGACGTGGGAAAGCAATTTCGACTCAGGACGAGTTGACATAAAGTTTCTAGGGATTCCAATCCGTCGTGAAGGGAATCCGTTCGCGGAAGGAATATTTTTAACGAACTTTCCGATGTGCAGTGCGAACCGAGTTATTTTTCATTAAAATAGACGATGTAGAGAAAATAACGTCGCTCGCGCGCGCGCGCGCCCCACATCGCCATTTTGTCGACTGCACGTCGAGAATTTAATACGGCAAAATGAACCAGGCGCCCAGAATGAAATCTAGAAGACCGACGATCTTTTATTAAAACGCGACTTTCGCGTGTTGCGACAAAACACAGCCCGCGTGTACGCGCGCCAGCACGTAATGGAAAGTGATTGATGATCTTTTATTAAAGCATCTTGCGGCCGTAACGTTCCAAAGTATTTTACCACGGTGAGAAGACACTGTTTCTCGAACGAAGAAGAAACGCGGGTGAAATAGACGATTAATTTAATTATGGTAATCGAATTTATCGCAAACAGTTTTATACATTGCGATGATGCAATAGAATCTGTTAATCATAAAATTATTCTCTCAATATAAATTAGTAGGTAATACCGATCGGATGAAATTGCGAGAAAATAATCCGTCAAATAGCCTGCCAATAATCATTCAATATCAGATTTCTTTCATTGTAATTGCACGCGGAACGATTGGTCTCATTATTTAACCTTACCGTGCATTATTTGCTGTATATACACATATTTAAACTCTAATGAGCCTTCTGTATACGTTTCAATACATATAAATATGTTGATCTTTTTTTCTGTTTTTCAATATGTTTAAAACTTAACAATTTATTTATTTGAAAAATTATTAAGATCAATATCTATCAAATATGAAATACATTTGCATATTGTGAATTATTATTTAAAAAAAAACAATAAAAGAGCAATTGTTTCTTGAAAAGTGTCTCATAATTACGAGATATCTCATTGCGTTTGTGTGTTGGTGGCTACACTTATTTTTCATATCATTATATATTCACCATTTTGAGGTGTCGTCACACAATTGAGTAAATCGAAATTCGCGCGGCACTCTAAGACGAAAAGATGAAAACTGCTACAATCGGACACAATAGCTGCGAGATTAAAGTCGCGTTAATGTAGCAAATAGCTGGTTGTAAAACTGATCTGTCAACTATTTTGTCTCGTTCTCATCCAACGCTTTTACTGAGCATCCTCCGCGGTCTTGGTTTCGGTT